>CM037831.1:39164926-39208376 GCA_021234535.1 Stichopus chloronotus
TTCTGCATCCTGCAAGGTAAGTGACAATTATATGGCTTATCCATAATCAGTGGCCTAGGCAGGCTACTTTATCGTAGGAGTGGGGATGAGGGAGGGACAAACTTCAAAACTTCCCGAAACCTCGCACGGTCGCAAGAGTGTCAGCTCGATTTTTAAAGTGTGCTGACATTGAATGGTCACTTAAAGCGCGAAGCAGACGTACAAGTTGTTCTGTATTTCGATAGGATGGTATTGCTGACCGATTACCGCCAGGGAGGAGGGATGTACAATGGAGGTGTTTCAGTTTGGGGAAATTTTGTTTGCCTATGTGGGCTCAACAAGATGCAAAATGGTGCTATACTTTCATGTTAGATTTGAACTGAATCTTCAGAAATTCCTTTTTTTTTTCTCTTTAGTAGTGATTTTAGTATTTTTTTGATATCTTGCTAGGTGAAATGAAGTCAGAACTTATCGGGGATAATCCGGCGTGTGTCCAGAACAGTCAGCAGGTATGGTGGGGCTGGCCTGGTGGTTAAGTGGGAT
Organism: Stichopus chloronotus; assembly: GCA_021234535.1. Taxonomy (NCBI): domain Eukaryota; kingdom Metazoa; phylum Echinodermata; class Holothuroidea; order Aspidochirotida; family Stichopodidae; genus Stichopus; species Stichopus chloronotus. The sequence continues at coordinate 39,165,449 of CM037831.1, forward strand.
TTTCCGAGGGCAGCGCCTCCATTAGTTGGCAGGGAACGTACAAGAAAATTTTTGCTTTTGGCAAATCCCCTGCTACCCCTCCCCCCCCCCACACACACACATGATGCAGATAGCAGGAAAGGGACCTTCCCGGATTTGTCAAGTTGCCATACCCAGCCTTGAAATATAGAAATCTCATGTCTGCAATTTTTTAATTAACTAGGAAAAAAATCAGTGTATGAAAAATTGTCATAATTTGGATTCCTCATATATCTAGTGTGTTTTCACCTAATTAAAGAAAGCCCGTTTTAAAAACAAAAATGTTTAGGTCGGCTCGATGCCTGGAACATTCATTCTCTTCGCATTTCAGAATTATATAATGTGATTAGTCATTACACGTATCGAAAATATTCGTAGACCAACAAAACTCACCTCTATTTCCCGAGTTCTGTCTACTCTGTTGCAACGAGAAAAAAAAAATGAAAAGATCCCTATTTGATACTATCAAGACGGGCTTATCGGGGCACAAGAATCGGTCCATTGCAGATATTAGGTATACCATTTTTCATGACCGTAGCCTAAAGTTGTTCGGTTTTTTTTTTAAGTCTCTCATTTTTCTGAGTGAAAATTTGAAGTCTCATAAATGATATACTGCAAATATCAAAACTTACGACCTCTTGTGGGCTCCAGAGGCAAAGTCCATGGGGCAACGCCCCCGGAAACTCTGAGGTTTTAACAGATCTCTGGGTGAAAATTTAAGTCTCACGGACTTCCTAGAACAGAAAGATATGAATATAGACAGGTAATAGACATATATATGCATGTATTTGTCAGGTCACTTCAGCTGAGTGGAGGGGGGGGGGGGAGGGCAACTGGGGAGGGGCGAAGGTTCTGGCTGGTTAAAAATTCCCCACTCCCCTCTTGGTTCCTCCCGCCACTGCAATCGTACTCAGAGGATTATATTCGAAGGGGAACCACATTAATTTGTGCCCAGGGTCCCCACGTACAGAGGGAAATCTGGACCTGGGTACATATGTACGTAGGTAAGACTACAATTTAATAGTCATCTTTGCAGTTAAGACAGCTCCATTGAGCATACAATTCCATCATGTATTTCAACATGGTTCCCATATAGGTGAATCCATGTGGCGTACATATGATTTTGCACAAGATCAGTAAGGGACCCATATATGGTCCAGCCCAGATAACCATATGACCCACATGGGATATAGTTATGTTATGCCTATCCATATGGGACAATTGCCCAGGTGGACCCCAGCCTGAGCTACCACATATGGGTCACTTTGAGTTATGTGGGCCGACCCATATGGGCCCCTTACAGATCTTGGGGGAAAATTAAAGACATGGTCCCATATGATGATGAAATGTTGGAATGTTACCTACACGGATGATAGAATTAAAGGTATTGGACACAGAAGGAAATTGATAGTTGAAATTAGGAATATTTTCTCTCTTTATTGGTAAAACCCATGATATCTCAATAGCATGTTCGGTTTAAAAATTATGAATTTTTAAAGAAATTTATTTCAAAATGGTACATTGCACATTTGGGAACTTGTGATGTCACCCAGGCACACTACATGGCATATCCTTGGTATTCCTCTATAATCTTGACCGTCTGAAAAGAAACACTACAGTAGGCCTGTACTGGTATTTACCACAATATTTTAAGGTAAATCTATAATATACCCAATCTATTTTTCACTGTAGTGTCAACTGAACTTCCGAGGCTAAATGAGGTCTTCAAGGAAAACAAAGACTCCTTGCAATAATTTACCACGTGACTGTTTCATGGCATTTTGGTAGCCTTCAGGCAACTGGAAATCTTTCTTGACCGGAGACTTCTCTCTTGAAACGGCAATATTTTGGGTTAGAAGGAACAAAATATTGGCACCGTGTTTGAAAATGCCTACAGTGAAACTCCCCACTATTGTCTGCAAAATACTGTTGTATGCCTTTGAGCAAAACAATTACTTGATGACACTGCAGTAGAAATTTGCCGCCGGAATACTGCTACCATTTTGCATTGCTTCCATAACAGACTCCATAGACATACTAGCTCACCGGATAATGCACCGGAATTGATCGTCCACCTGCTCGTCTGCTGCATACAGTCGTATACCTCTCTTGTGGTCTAAATCAGTTGCTAACCGTAGGGTTTATCCGTTACTAGGATATGCAACCGAGAGGCAAGAATCACAGACAAAGCAGATTCGAGATTTTGTAGGGGCGACTCATGCGTACTGATATATCATAATACAATAACTAGAATAACTAGAGTTTGTCCCTTGTGCTAAAGGTTTTTATGAATAAAAACACTCAGTCTTATAATTTCTTAAAATTTTATAACTTAAAATTTACATTCATGTGTTTTTACCCAGCATGAAGTGTTTATTGAAGTTTGGAATATTTTAGTGGTTTCTGGACAGTGTGGTACTTTTCTGATCTTGTTGATAATTTCCAGTTTACAAGACGGCCATGGTAAGATTGCGAACCGGGAAGTGATCTAGAGTGTAGCCTGCATTGACAGCTTCATATCCAAACTGCACTGAAACATAATTATTTTTATGAACTCTTTGATTTTTAGACGTGACTAGCTACTGACTCTAGTGTTTCCCTAAGCGGCAAGGTCGTTTATTTTTTTCTGCGACGAGAAAATCGTTTGGTCTAAAGTGCGAGTAAAGGGGCAACCATACATCCGGCCTTATTATCATCACATTAGCACGATGACATCTTTCATGTGAAAATTTCCTGATGTAGGATCGGAGTCAGGACTGGAGATAACATGGAACCTGATGCCAGCGAACCTGTCTCCGGCTCCTTGGAGCCTGAAACCAAACAACGTAGGCAAAAACATTGGTTACGATTTTCCCAAAAGAATTGATCCCAAATTTAACGTCGACATAAAGCTGGGTCTCTTTATTAGGCGTTAGGTAGCAGCTAGGCTAGGAAGAACTTGCCTAATTTCTAATTTATTTTATTTTATTTATTTAAACTTTATAAAAAGAGAGTAAGACTCTGTTAGCCAGAGCTAATCTTCCCAAGGCCCTCTGTACAATGTAAGAGACTAAGGCTTTGGGTTAGTGGATGCTAGGGCTAGGCTTTTCCTAGTTCATTTGTGTTGCTTTTAAGTCTAACTTAGTTTATTCTATCCTAGGTCTTCCTAAGCCTGTCCTAGGCTCAGAGTTGTACCGAGTCAACTTGCTTGGGCCCTAGTCACAAGTTGAGTCGAGACGTACGATACACATTACAGATGGAGTAAGTTGAGTCAGCACTACTAGTTGTAAAGTCAGTTTACATAAATGGACAAGTCTTTTCGAGTCAGCAGGGGGGCCTACTTATCATTGATCAAGTCAGGTTCATTGGCAAAATGCTAATGCAGGGGTATGAAGCTGCAAATTTTTCAATTTAGGCGCTAGGCCTATGTGGGCTTTGCTGGTCGAGAAAAATAAAAAAAGTGGGCTCGAACTTAGAATCCGTGATCACACGCACACATGTCACATCTCACAGTCACACACAATATCCCATGATATGCTTGAATGAGCACTGGTTGTAGTATGTGTGTATAGAACTTCTCGCATCTAACATAAAAACCTTGGAATTGCTAGCTGCTGGAAATTCAAAATCCAAAATTTTGTTTAAAGTAAGTCTGAAATTCCTTTGTAATATAATTTGACTTTATTTGGTAAGAATTACACCTTGAAACCCCTTATCTTAACCAACTTGGGTTAACGATATGATGTAATCGTGCCGAACTTTGTGCATGTTAGCATGACAATCATTACACGAAGAGTGTCGTTTTGAACAAATCCTAAGGGTATTAAACTTATAGCAATTACCTGTGAACAAGTTGGCAACCAAAACGGTCATGAACAAGACCAGTGAGTGGTCGAAATCATGGTTTGGAAAGTTGTAACGTTAGCTGGCAACAGGGAATAAGATGCTTTAAGCCTAGCCTACCCCTCCTGTGTAAATGTAGTACCTTAAAGTTGACTAATCAGGCAAGGGAGATTAAATAAACAGTATTCCAGCATTAGGTTAAGTCATTACAAGACCTGTCTGATAGTCAAAACTTTGTCAAGCATAGCCCATTGCATTTTCAGGCTTATTTTTCAGAGGCACGAGAAGTTTGGCAGAGCGCGAAGTTTGGTGCATGTACTGTACTGCCAGCAATAGTGTATGCATACTATATGGTTAGGGTGTATGTATTACAGGGTTAGGGGATGGGGATGTATTGCATAAATTTGAACACCCATTAGCTGAATTCTCTCTCCTAGCATAGTGGGTTAGGAATAGGACTGTTATGCGACTGTTACTCTACCCATGTTGGTTCAAATCCTCTGCCACCCTCTTTCCTTTCGCAGGTTTATCTTCTGTTGTTTCTCCCCACAGGATGTCTGCAACTTTGTTAGATAGGAAGTGAAAAAAAAAAAAAAAATCTTTGAAAACAATCAAAAGACTTATCTTAAAAAAGTAGAGCACTATAGTCACTATTTTAGTTGTCTGATACCCTCGTTGTGGTCACAGATTCTAAATTTGACTCCAAAATTGTAGCAATACATATTAGTGGCAGTTTATATCTGTAGTTAAGTTTAAATCTTTGGACAGTGAAGACCCAACTGGTTGTGAGATTCATGGGTTAAGTACTGTACGTAGTAGTTAAGATGTGATTTGTTTAAAAGAAACTTCACTAAGTATTAGTAGGAATTTAAACTCCCCCCCCATGGTTGGAAAACCTTGCTGAATTTCCAGCGAACACAGCAGAAAATCCACCAATTTCACGCTGACATTTGTGTAGGGGTAAAACCCCTGGTGGGGGTTCGGGGGCAAGTTCCCGGAAAATTGGGGTTCCTTGCACATCGAAGGGGTAAAATTGTGCAGCTGAGCACAAAAAAATGTAACTGAAAACTCGAAACAATATTTGAAAAATCAATCACGAACGCTTAATGTTAGGCTATTTGCGTTGTTGCAATATACGGTACCTTTTTAAATGTGAAGAAGTGTCACTTACAAAATGTCAGAAACGAGTAAAACTTGAGCCTGATATTGCGCTAAATAGATACGCAATGGGCCTAGAATGTCTTGATCATAAACCACTATACACTGTCAACTACTACGTTGTGCTACTTACAAACAGCTCTGCGAGTTTGCCGTAAAAAAATCCTGGCAAGTTTCCAAGAAAAGTTTTTTACTGCAAAAATGTGAACACCTGTCCCAAAATGGATATCGCATTCATAATACTCAAATTCAGCCACCTGTTGCAGCTACTGTAGCTACGACATTTGTAAGGAACTTTTTCATCCCTGATAACTGCGACCATTAACAGGCAGCAGAAACTTGCAGCCAAAAAAAAGTTAAGAATAAAAGTCGTCCCCCATATTTCAAAATGGTTTAATCGAGGCAATTTTTTTACTGCGTGTAACGTTAGCTTTTCCAGAATGGTTTTTGGCGCTACCATTGCATCTGTGTGTAGGACTGTAAACGTAAAGAAGGTACAAAGGTCAAGTCATGCTGTGTGGTTCTGTTGCGCCGCTATGTACTGTATGTATGCTGTCTATATACGTACCTACTGTATGAAAGCACCGTTCACATTAATTGCACAGGGAATCTTGTGCGGAGTTTGGAGAAAAAAAAAACCACTGACACTGACAGAGATGAAATTGTGCACAAGCTCTGCTCGAATCATCCTTGGGCACTGTAGTTCATAGGGTGTGTAGGGCTGCTGAAGTGGGCCTAAAAGTAAACTGGCGATAATTTCTGGTTACTTGGGTGATCGTGGGGGATATACTGGACATTGTGGTTTATTGGCATAGAGGTAACATGCGCTATTTGCCTATGTGCGTGTCGTAAGCAATAGTGATCAACAGAGCTTCTTTTAATATTTGTTTAACAGCATTTTCGCTGTTCTCCCTCATTAATTTTGTTTCTCTGAAGATTTTCCGTTTTTTTCCCGTTTTTCATTTACAAAAAAAATGTGTCCCGACACGCAGGATTTCCCGCGAGCGTCGCCGATTTCCCGTGAACCAGGTTCGACAGGTTCGCAAGGTTTTCCAATCCTGCTCCCCCCCCCATCAAAAAAAAATACAGACCAGCTGAACAGAAAGTGCATGTTCTCCATCTCATGTGACTGTATTTCCTACAAACTACTATTTACAATTGCAAAATATGCAAGTAATAAGTAAAATTGCATGGATAAATATATGAAACACATCTTTCATGTAAAAAAGATGAAAGAAGACCACACTGATGTTCTGACAAATTTACTCTCAGAAAATCAAAAATTTCTGTCTTTCAAAAGTAAATCCTAAAGGGAAAATGCTGACAAGCAGACTGGATTTAGTGTAGTAGCCAAACTTACTTTTCCCTGGATGCAATATTCTATCCTGAAGTTTGTATGATGAAAAGTACTTGGAAGAGCCAATAAGAAGATGAAATTACTGTAGCTCTTGTGGCGGACTGCTATTGCCGTTTAAGGTTTTATTTCATTATGAGGTCAAAACATAAATACTTGTCAATCATGTTCCATCACTTGTCCATCATTAATCATCATACAGTAGAATATAGTTCAAAATGATCAGTAAAGTTCAGACAACCATTAAAAAAAAGTCATTGAGAAACTTAGACTATAAATGATAGTGTTATCACCTTTTTTTAACAGTTTTCAAACGGCAACAAGGCAAGCTTTTAACTCTACTTTCCCATCATGCTTGGTGAAACACTGTTTGTGGTTCCTATGTGGTGGATGACATGAGTGAAACACAGAGCTGAACTACTATCATGAATAGGGAATTAGAAAACTGTCCATCACAGCTGCAAGTTAGCAGTGTCAAACCCAAGTTGCCAACAACAAATAGTGAAAAAGAGAGCAGCGAGCTGAAATTTTAGCTCGAGTCAAACACCAAAATTTTGGGGTCAAGTCAGTGTGGTCGCTGACTCGAGTCATTGACGTTATGACTCTGGTCCAAGTTGAGTTATTTACTGTATGCTAGTCAGCTAGTGACTCAAGTCCAAGTCAAGTCATTAAACAAGGCGACTTGAGTCCACTCGAGTCAGAGTCTATGACTAGGTTTTAGATCTGACATACAGCTAGCGGTGAGGCCTAAACTAAAGTAAATTAAACATTGGAGTAACGTTACATATTCTTGGAAAGAGTAACAATTTTTGCCACATTGTTATGAATACATTGTCAGTTTATGGAGTGGTTCCTTTGCAAGCCAGTATGGCAATCCAGGGGCCATGTCAATATGAGATGTCACAAAAGAATGCACTTTCAGCACAAAAAGCAGGGTCCAACTTTCCAATATTCCGAAGGTGAAATTGAGCATACGTGTGGGTGACTCTTGTCTGTTTTGTAATCCTTGAGTTCAGTGCTGATGTTTGAGGGTTGGTTTGCTGATCCATAAGAGCCAGCTGAAGATCTGTCTTCTTTTTTTTTTTGACAATGATGGCGTTTTGATGATGGTGATGACGACGATGATGGTGATCTACAGTCCATGTACTGTATAGTTACCATATATATTGCTTGAGAAATGGTAGAAATTTTATATGGTTGGTTGGTTTTGAGTTGCTAGTTTGTCAGTTCAAGAAGGTGCCTTATTATTCCTATATAGTGGCAGTATATACTGTTGCATATATATTCACAATATATTGAAATCCATTTCCAGGGTGTAGTTTGTAGGGCATTGAGGGGCCTACTGTAGATGTAAGGGGTGGGCCACAGGGGAAATTGGTACTGTTTATGTATCTTCATACCAAGTACTGTAAGTTATGTAAGTTCTGTACTAAACTGTAGGATACTCATGTATGCCCTATCCAGAATCTAAGACAAGCTTGTATCTACAGTAAATCAACAATCAACTAGACAACAAACGATTGTTTCTTAAATTCTTTCATAAGATGCAGTCGAGGCTAATGAAGAGAGACCCCTGGAAGACGGTGGAGACAATGGGTTACTCAACCATGTTGTGTCTGTCAATGTAAACATAGACACTGGTCGACAAAATGACGGCGGCGTGGAGGAAGAAGTCAAGGGTCAAACTCCAGAGCAGAAGGGCTCAAATAATGGAGGTGAGAGACAAGCCAGTTCTCACTCCAAGAGTTCAGAGCAGCCAGGGGTCAAAACTGGGACAAGAAAGTCGAGGAAAACCATCTTCATCTCGTACTCTCCAGATGGCGGTTTCGTCGAGAGACGTTTTGTCTGTGAGACCGTCCGGCAGTTTAAGGAGAACAATCTGGCAGAGGACGTGTGGTTCGACAAGGATGAGCAGAATCTCAACTCGGCGACCTGGTTTTCTCAAAGGATGGAGATGGCAGAAAAGTGTCGGGCTGCAATCTGCATCTTGACGGAAAGTTACTTCCATTGTCCGGTCTCTGTTTACGAACTGAGAATACTCTTGGAACGACAGAGAGCGATCAACCCACCCAAAGTGTTTTAGTTTTCTTCGAGGCAGTGGAGTTAAACAAGCAGTTTTTCAGCTTGACTGAGGACTGTGTCAATCTTGCCTTACCTGCCTTTCACAGGCTCAGCCTGCCAGAGAAGGCATCTATCGTCATCGGCAGCCTCATGACCAAGGTGGAGTCCTTCGCCGTGGTCAATGCCCCTTTCGTACCCCCGGTCAGGGAAGATGACTTCACAGACCACTACAAGACAAAGAACCTCTGCCGCTGGACGGCCAATGACCTCCAGAGCTGGCTTTTTGATCTGGGGATCAGGGAGTTCTACCGGCAGAGCTTCGCGGAGGCGTTCATGGATGGTTTCCTGCTGATGTCCGTGATGGATCAAGACATGCTGGAACATCTTAGTGTCGATAGCAAGGTAGTCCGCAAGAAGCTGCTACAACAGATTGTCTCCATCTTGGAGAAAGAACAGAAACAAGCCGAGAGTTGGCATCTCAGAGCCAGAGGCCAACGGCCCAAACCTGACAGCGTCTATGTCATCTATGATCCTGCAGACGTAAGGTTAGCCCAGAATTTGAAACAAGATTTAAAAAGGAAAGGTTTGATGGTGAGTTTTAAAGGTTTAATAAGTAGTGATGTTAGAATTCTACCTTGAAGCAGGAATAGTACAGACTTCCTGTTTCTCAGAACAAAATGTTTTTGATGCCATTGCTTTCACCCCAGAAACCTTTCAAACTTGACGTAAAACAGCTGAGACTGAAGTTTTGCACACTGCCCTGACCAAACTGGAAAGCAACAAAAGTGCATGTATGCGACTGGTTGCCCGGACAACGGACATCTGTTATCATGCACCAGCTAACTACATACGTAATACTAATGTTTGCCAACTATCCCTTGGATTGCGACTTGATTTGCCTGCAGATTATTGTATTAAAATTCATTTATGCCAACATTGTCAATTTCACCTGGTAACACTCAGTACTTCTTTTTACTTATGTTGTAACTATTCATGTTCTTTCAGTCAAATGTTTTTTCAAACATGAAGTATGACTGACATATATCGTCACCTTGGATCTTACTGTAGATGAGATACATGTGTACTTGCTTGCAGGTGTTAGGGTACAGTATGTACGTTAAATGAGCAGTACATATCAACACCTGTTTCGAAGATTATGTGAATGACGTCTGTGCTGTGTGGTGCAAACTTTGCTTGTGACCAGACTCGCAACAGTTTTTAACAGTTTTAGTGAAATCGGGCATACATATCAAACAAACTTGGTATTTTGTTCAAAGTCGTAAAATGTTTGTGTTATGAGTTGGGTCATGTGTGTCCAGTTTGACCCCTGTCACCCAATCGACTGCTACGAGACTGGCATTCCATAGCCAGTGAGATTGTATCAGGCCCTTACGTGTACATCTGAAAATCGAAGGGGATTACACAACTGCTCTTCTAAGAGCTGCTATGGCAAACTGTCTTCATAATTTTTACTGATGTTACATGCAATAGAAAGCTAATCAGACTCTGGTAGATGACCTTTTTTGACAATCAAGGTGAGCAGTAAATGACTAGCCTCAACTTCAATTTAGGTGAGTTTAGGCACTGCCATGCTATAGTTTGCCTTAAATGAAAAGGCCTGTTGAATTTTTTGATCAGGTGACTGTACAGGATGTCAAAATGGTGGCCCCTAAATGGATTGAGTACGAAAATGTCCATCTTATTGTGTCTGGTCAGTTCAGTGTGCAGGTAGCGTGAGCTCCAACACAATGCAACTGTTTAAAAGTCATTAAGGCAGTTCCCAGACACCCCCCATCAATTCCCCCTGGTAGTTTCTCTAACACTTATCCTTTTCATGAAGGAATTGTCAGAGGGGAGTTGTCCCACTTGGAATTCATTGAGATGGGAATTACTCAGGTTGGGTTGGTTTTACAAGGGGAAATTTTGCGCAGGGAAACTGTCCGGGGGGGGGAATAGTACGGGACTGGAGTTGTCGAGTCATGGTTGAAAATTTTTATATATTTTTTAATATTGAGGAAAATTTAAGAATTTACATGGTGGTTTTCTGTTAACATATAGCTAATAGTGTTTGTCAAAGCAGTTTGGCTGTCAGGTGAAGATTAACAGTGTGCCGTTTTGGACCTAACCACTAAACACTGTACATACTAGTAAGAGCTACAGTGCAAAAGTTCATTGTGATGTAATAGACCTCAGTGTCATGAATGTTACATGCACATAGGGTTGAGATATTAGCCTGCTAGAGCATATATGCAAGCACCTTAGGAAAGCACTGTGTCATGTGAGTGAGTTGTGTACGTACCTAAAAACCACAAAATTTGGCGCTAGATTATCAATTGGTTAACATAGAGCAAAATGTAGTGCAAGCTGTAGTTGCACTAGTATAGAGCAAGCTGCAGTTGTACTAGTACAGTATAGAGCAAGCTGCAGTTGTTCTTGTATAGGGTTGTTTATTGGTTAACGTGGAGCAAGCTGCAGTTGTACCAGTAGAGGGTTGTTCATTGGTTTACATAGAGCAAGCTGCAGTTGTACTAGTGTAGAGCAAGCTGCAGTTGTTTTAGTATAGGTATGTTCAATGGTTAATGTAGAGAAAGCTACTGTTGTACCAGTAGAGGGTTGCTCATTAGTTAACGTAGAGCAAGCTGCAGTTGTACTAGTGTAGAGCAAGCTGCAGTTGTTTTAGTATAGGTATGTTCAATGGTTAACGTAGAGAAAGCTACTGTTGTACCAGTAGAGGGTTGCTCATTAGTTAACGTAGAGCAAGCTGCAGTTGTACTAGTATAGAGCAAGCTGCAGTTGTTCTTGTATAGGGTTGTTCATTGGTTAAAGTAGAGAAAGCTCCAGTTGTACTAGTAGAGGGTTGTTCATGGATAACATTGCAAAGCTGATCAAATTGCTCTCAAAGAGGGTTGCAAAATCTCTTGTGCTAACTTTAGAACCAGATGCCCTTGTTCAATACACTATTACATAAATATGTATAAAGTAAATGAACATGCCTAAAGTTATGACTAAATTTCATTTAGTTTTAACTTGGTTCTCAATAACAAATGTGCCTTTTGAGTCCTTTTCCAAAGTATTTTTTTTCCCCCTTGCATTGTCATCATTGACAGAGCTGCTTCTCATCTTGCTTTTATCAATTCTTAGGTTGTAAGCCACGAAAAATTGGGGCAGTCACGGGATGAGTTTCTCCAACTTAACGGTCCTCACATCGCATCCTGCAAGAACGTCGTGGTGCTCCTAACCGACCCAGCCAGTGCCTCACCTTTCGTTTTCCATGAAGTGCTCTTTGCAGATTGGTTAGGGAAGACGGTGGTTTGTCTCATGTTCAAGAACGTTTGGAACAAACTGCGGCCCTCTCTGAAGGCCATTCTAGGTGAGGCCACCCATCACAAACATTGCTCGTAGACTTTCACTATAGCCACGCTGGAGCCATATAGAAAGTAGTGGATGCAGGCATCACAACTTCTGCTTTACCAGCAACACACACTGCCTTGAAATATGGACATGGTCTGTACTGTAGAATATCAATGTGAGCTGTGAATAAGAAAAGAAAACACTGGTGACAGGTGAACACTACTACACATGATTTTGTGTACAGCTGTTGTTGGTTTTTCTCATCTGTGTGCAAAATTTTGATCCAAATGAAAAAAAATCAAACCAACTTAACGGTGTATGTACCGTGCACACATTACATGACCACCAAAACTGTATGCAATATGTGTAAACGTGATCTTGAAAAATGTATTTCTGGTCACATTTTGTGAAACTTATCTGACCTGACACAAAGATTGCATGTTTGAATCCCTCTGAGGGCTCGTGTCTCATCTAATTTGTGATTGCACATTTTTTTTTTTTTTGATACTTTTTTGTCGATTCAACAAGACAACCTGCCTTGTCTTCTATCTGGGAATGAAACCTTACTGACACAGGCTCATCCTTTCCAAAGTCCGGATGAATTGCATGAAGGATCAACTTCAATACGCATCTGTTGCTAAATTTGTTTGGAAACCGACTTGTTTAGAAAAAAGAAAAAAAAAAATGGGAAGCATTCAGATGCTCAAGGGCAAACTCTTTTCTCTTTTCACAGGGGAAAGCATGGCTATTGATTTTGAGAGTAAGATGTACAACGAAAGCATCGACATCTTGGAACACCACATCAAACCGTTGAAGAAGGTACCAGGCATCGTCCTGGAACAGAGCTATGTGAACAGGATGATGGAGGGACTACGACCATTACAGCAACTTACTGCCATGTCAGGTGAGACTGTTTGCCTCCTTCCGCAGTCGCATAGCTACTAAGGGGGAGGGGGGAGCAGGGGACAATTAACTTGTCCTCCCTGGGAAAAATTTGGGGGAGTTTGGGGAAATTATATTTGCTTTCCCATTTCTAAAACTTCCCCCTAGGATAGAAATTATTAGACATTTCCATGCATACTTTGTATTTGAATGCACCATATTTCCCAGAGTTTATGTGTCACTGTAGCAAGAAGCATGCCTGAATCTTGTTCCACAGAGATGCTCCCTAGCAGCCTGCAGCAGGTTGAAAGTGAATGGGTTGGTTTGGTAATGATCCATACAGTGTAGTGGAACCTTACATGTCAGTTTGTTGAACTATACCACCATGGAACTATGCACAGTTAACCCTGGCAGACACTTTTTTTGTGACTTGAACTGAAAAGGACCGATTAAGGCGTGTGTTGGTCCATACTTACTGTGCCTAGGGAGACCGGCTAAGTACTATTGGACAAGGAGCTTCTGACATTGCTTTTGCGATGACAGAGAGGCACAGAATTGGGGAGATGGCCTACCAGTATTTCCAAAACCACAATGTTTAATCGCAGGGTCATTCTAAATTGGGCATACTCAGAAGTCTAACAAATGAATATTTCACCAGCAGTGCACAGCAAAATTTGAGACTTTGATATTGATAACTAATGTCATTTCATACAGAGAAGGATATTGCTTTGCAGGGAACATGAGAGGAGGAGGGAAGGGAGGAAGGACCTAATCACAGTTTCACGCAACTACCATCAATACAAAATTTTGGGGGCTAACCAAATGAAAGGCCCGTGAAGGCAAAAGTCCGGCTAAAACCCGATAAATAAAGGATACTTATCGACGATTCGTGGTCCAGAAGCGTCTGAGGTTGTCAAGGAATAAATCCAGGAAAGTAGAAATCCTTAGAGAAATGGAGATTGTGAAAATTTCACAGAAATCCGAGAGTAGTAGTGATGGCCAACTAGCACTTTTCGATGGTAGTTCGGGAAGGAGGAGCTAGTTCATTGCCAGTTAGGGCGAAGGTAAAGGCGGGGTCAAAGGTTACCAGTAGTTATGCTAGCACGGTAGAGGGACGTGCATTAGTTAGATGGAGACAGGTAAGTTCGGAATGATGTAAATAAATCAGACGTGGTTGTCTCTACGAATATTGTTGCAAGGTTGATGTGAACTTTGCCACAAATAAGGATTCTATCTGCTCGACATCAGTTGACATTCTGACACTTTCATCACTTTTTTGTCTTGAGAGTGAATCAAGAAATCCTGGTTTTCTAAAGATGAAATTATCCAAAAGCCCCAGGCATCACTTTAGAACCCTGAACATACAGTAGCCTCTCAGACTAGTGTAGTGTTTCCTCATCTTGGGAGGAAATCAAAGGTAATTTACTGAAATGCCAGTGAATTCTTCAGTTTGAGAACTTTGTGTTCATTGTATACAGTTCTTCAAAGATAAGGTGTAGGCCTAGAATTGCAGCAAAACATGGGCTCAACATCTGGCCCTTGTGTAATAGGCACACAAGATCTTGCTTCCATCTTTCGACAAAAGACACCAAGATTATTTAGGTTTCACAGAGATCAAATTTCAAAAACCTTCAAAACCCACAAATTTCTCGAGATCTTCATCGTCAGTCCGTGAATAAACAGCAGTCTGCGTCATAGATGATCAAGGTTGAAATCATTTGCTGTACCTCAGGTTGAATGGGGTCAAAGGTAGCTAGATAAATCAAGAGAACACTTCCTGAAGATAGACACCAATATTCACCAAATTTCCCTAATTATGTTTTAAGACTCGCAATTGTCATTTTGTGAAGGTAACATGTCATTTGGATTTAGAAGATACATATCCACTGAGGAGAATCTCAAAGTGTGTACCCTGTTTTTTAAAACTGGAATGCCAGTGAGAGGTATCCAAGGCAGGCGACTTCCCAGCAGAGGGCTTTGACTTAAGAATTCTGTCTCCTGTTTCTGTGAATAGTTCCGGTTTATGAAGCATCAGCTCTTCCCTCAAGTGCTAGTATATTTCTTAACTTGTCAATGATTCTCCTCAGGAGTGCAACGATTATCTCATTGGCCACAAGACGAGTAACTGCATGTGCACATTACATTACATTGCATCATCTGTTTGAAAAAACCTTTCTTTTTAAATTTCCCTCTTTAAGAATTAACCTCTGCTTGACAGTGTGTCTCTCCCTTGTCATTCGGACCAGGTTCTCCGTGGTACGCAGGAGGCGACACCATCCATCCGAGGGGTGTACATCAGCTACCAGTGGGACGCCCAGAGTAAAGTGGCTGAGATTAGGCGAATGCTGGAGAACCATGCCATTCCCTGCTTCGCAGACTCCAGTTCCACCATTTCTCATTCACAGCGTGGGAGCAGCGGCAGTAGCCTCCGGAATGGCGGCGGTCAGTCATCTGTACCCAGCGAGGGCCTGCAGGTCCACCTTCATCGCAACATGAAGTCGTCCGCGATCGTGGTCTCCTGCATAACGCCGCGGTACTTGCAGTCGGAGAACTGCCTGAAGGACGTTGCTCTGGCGGATTCCTTTGGCAAGCCTATCATCCCCGTCCTACTGAGGTTCGTGGCCTGGCCGCCGGATGTTGGGCCCACCAATGTTAAGAGGATTCTGGCCCGTACCTCAACGGTGGATTTCAGCAATGACAAGCTGTACAAGCAGAACTTCCATCTCCTCCTGGAAAAACTTCGAAAACATCTCAATGCCAGGAAGTAACTTTGCCCAAAGAAGTGAGTTTGTCTAAGGATGGGGCCATTGATTCTAGAGAAAATGTTTTGCTGTTATGCTTTAGTCACTGGCTCTGCCATACAGAGTGGAGATCAGGGCCCCATTTAGAAAGTACTCTAAATAAATTTTTTGGGGGAAATGTACCCTAGTGTGCCACTTGACTGTTGCAAACAAATTGTACCTGTGGCTTAGATGGTACTTCTAAATGTTTCATTTAATAAATCTCTACAATGGGCAAGCCAAGCGTAAGGTTGGTCAGGGATCATAAGGGACAGTTGACAAAAAATTATGTGAAAACTACATCAGGAAGATGAGAAAATTATGTCAGTTGATTGGCTCCTGTATTCTCTCTAAAATAGTGAAATTTTTGGAAGAAATGTTGCAATTAGAGGCAAGGAAAACAAGTTAAATCCCTTTCCTTTCCTATGATTTCTTACTCAACCAATTGGTGGGATCGTTTGGGGGTGAGCTTCTCATTTCAGAAAGAGGGTAGAAACGTCTTTTCTGACTGGACATAGTCAGTTTCAACTAGGGCAAAGCAAAAGTTGAAATCTGTGTAAAAAATAAGAACATCTGTGTCAAACTTCGAGGGACTCATTGAGTTGCTCAGCAAAATTCACGGGTATTTTGTCACACCTCTTGAATATTATTCATGTATCCACCTTCGGAAGATTGTCTTTTAAAATGTATCAGCACATAAGGGGATGAGTCTTTAAATTTAGATATTAAACAGGGAAACCTGTGTTGAACATGCTTGCCAGAAAATTTCCCCTGGACCCCCCAGGTCTTTTCTGGGGGGATCTGTCTGGGATATTTGTTTGGTCACGCCTGAATGTTATACAAGTGTAAAGTAACACTCATTCATACATTAGTAATGCTGAATTAATCATTGGTGATATTGAATTATACATTTGTGATGGTGAATTAGAAATAAATCATGGAGACTACCTTTTTGGAATCCTTATCATAATAAGACGATGAATTGGAATAACCTTGTGCATAAGAAATGCTGAATTGGAAATTGATTATGCAAAACAATGGTAATGGAATAGTTACTGCAAGTTCAGGTAATGAGTGCATGATGAATAGTCTTCCGGGTTCATTTGTCATCAGTTGCCTCCATTGTACCTATTCCGACAAATAGACACGTGAAGTTTGTGTACATTTGCCGTGTGGCGAGGAATGACTACATATTGTTCCAGACGCCTTCTTCCTATTACTTCAAATATTTGTTTATTATTATAAAAGGAAATCACTCTTGGGGAGACAAAAAGAGATGTTGTTTCTTGAACATACAATGCTGTGACTGTTTCAATCAACGTTACAGTTCAAAATGTAAACATGAACCAGGGGATTGATGTCTGGGGGAAAGACAAATGCAATTGTGTTTTTCAAAGGGTATTGTTCTCCTTAGACGAATATATCCCAACTGCTCAACTTTGCCCTAGATGTTTACTCCTGCTGATAGTGATCAAACTTTACCTGGATGCTGATCCTACTCATAAAACAGTTTTAGGATTCTTTTTTGGTTTGTCAGTATTCTAACAGTCTCGATTGTTTAAAGCAACCGGTAAAGAAACGAAAACAAAAAGGAGAATGAAAACTGGTCACTTTTTTGTTCTCACTAGCTTCATTATTTTGTTTAATCAGAGATGGCGATTTTACACGTTGATTTTGTACATGATATGCATTTATCTTTAAAATCACCCCCAAGTAAAGAGTCTGGACACCTTCTTTGCCAGTCTGTGAGTGTCTGAATCACAACTTACGTAGATACCTCTTAACCAAAACACCTCACTGTTGGGGACGTGTTTTCACCGTCGAACTGTCCGCGAAGGACGTTGCGGTAAGATGCATGTCAAGCTGTTTTGGCCTCTCGTGGGTCACGTACACGAAGGTTTGAGGTCGTAAATCAGAACGTCGATATCACTCGCTACCGTCCTCCTTGGACGAGTGATCTTGTAATTATCGCAGCTTGAACATGAAAGCTGACACATCTTGGCAATCGTGTTCAACTGATGGCCAAGTGTTGAACATGTTGGCAATCCCTGCTACTATCTGACTAACTAGAACCATCTGTCTCTTTATTTTCTCTTTGATTTTGTTAACTAATCATTATAAATTCTGAGAGAGCTTGTTTTTAACGCAATATTACAGTCTCTGTTCTGAAAAAACGTCTGGAAGAGATAAAGCACTCTTATTGAGTGAATCACAGGTAAAACAGAAAGGACAACAGTTTAAGTCAGGGACCATAAAATATTACATGGCTAGTACCTAAGTGGAAAGAGTAAACAATTCAGTCTCTTTCTGCAGAATGTATAATAGTTGATATTTTACAATTTTTGACATTATTTTTATGTAACTCGTTTTTTCTGCCGTTTTTGTCCTCTTAGAAGACAGTCTTTTTTTCTTGTGACTAAGAGTGCACAAACAATCCGTCCTTAAATTGTCCACCAGAGAAATTCACCTTGCAGATATGTTTTGTAAAATATTTATTCTTCTTAATCTGTGCTATTTTTTTTATGAGATAAAATTTCCTTTTATGGAGGACTTTATTTTCTCGTCATATTTAGACGTTGCTGTTTGTCTTTAGCAAAGGATTGATTTTGTAATATATATGCATGGTTTTGGTCATCACATTATTTTCATTCTCTTGTCATGCATTCTCCACGATTTGAGTGTGTTACTTATGCCTGACCTTGTAAACATGCGACTAGGATGGAGTTTCACCTTCCTTGTTAAAGTCATTTTCGCTACATTTTTCTCATCTTTCTGTATCATTTCAATCATGTGCAAATATTATCTAAATATAGCCAATCCTCTTTGAAGTTACTTTTGTTCACCTTGTTTATGAATGGTAATGAATTAAGATAAAAGAAAAAATGCTTTATTATATTTTGCAGCTTATATTTATCAATTAGCTTTCAAAGATCACAAATCAAGTTGCTTTCATTATCCGTGGTATCTTATCGTTTATCATACTAGTACTGTAAAACTTGTTGTCAACATGGTGGCTTAGATCCTATTCTTTAGTAGAAGAATTCAATTATATTTGTTCCCCTGAAGCATTTCTTATGATGTATATAGACCAGCAGTCTTCTGACATTGCTTTAAGGACATTGTTTTGTTTTAAGGATTCTTTTCTTTTCTTCCTCTTTTCTTTCTTTTTTGTTTCAATTACAGTTTGCAGTCCCCGCTTGCTCCCTGATTGGTGAACATTACATATGATCTTGAAAAACCTTCCCATTGGAAAAGCCCAAACACCAACCAAACCTCGCTTGTTAATGGCAAGAATGTTCTGGTCAAACGTTTGGTTGCCCAGCTGTTGTCTAAGATTCAAAATCTTTGCAAGACTGTTTCCTTTTTTTTTAATTATGTGTGATGAAGATGGCAAGTAAGAATATGTAAAAACCTTTCCTAAACTATCGCCTTTAAGTTAAAACCTCCTGGGGTTGGTCAGATCTGCCAGTACTGATCAGCTGTGAGTTTTACTTGATATTGCCACACTTGACAGGATTGCCACTGCGGTGTAGATGAAAACTCTCAAATCAGTAGATCCTATTCAGTGGAAGCAAGACTCTCATGAAGGGTTTATGCGATGGTATTGCCACCTTCTGATGGTAATATTGCCATGGTGACACCATGCAAGGCTTACCCTGATGTGGAGACATTACCCTTGCAGATTGATACCCTTGTTAGGGTATTGTTAAAGGGTACTACCCTCAGGGTACTACCTTCCTAGTGTAACACAAAACCATCCAAGAAATACCCTCACATGGAGATATTGCCCTCGCGGGGGACCACGTTGATAGTGTAATACAACCACGGTTTAATTATGAAATAATAATTAGCCTGATATGGAGACATTTACCCTCTCCAGGTACTACCTTCTTAGGGTAATTCTTCCATAGTCAAAACCTGCAAGTGTCACCCTGATATTTAGATAATACTCTCGCAGGGTTACACTTCAGTGGTTAATCATGTACGTATTACCCTGCTTCTGTCATTTCACTGAGAGTCGCTTTTGACATGGTTGAGTATTGGACCACACTGTATGGGTTTGGTAAGGATGCATCTGGCAAATGTCTACCAGCTCAACGTACATCACCGGAAATTTAAGTATGCCAAGTATGTCACAGCAAACACTGAATGTTGTTTTTATGTGTTGAAAAGTATTAAGTAATTGTCACAATAACATGCCAAGTATTGCACACTGTGAGCTATTTTTTATCATTGAAGGGATTTCTTGAAATTTTATTTTATTACTCCAACTACTGCCATCATACCAAATATTGCACACTGTGAGATGTATTCTGTATTTTATCATGTAATGGATATCTTCAAATTTCTCCACTGTGAGACGGAACTGTATTTTCAGTCATGTAAGGGATTTTGTCAAATTTCTTCACCTTGAGACAAAAGTATATTTTCAATCATGTGAGGGATTTCTTCACCAAGAGACAAAGCTATATTTTCAGTCACGTAAAGGATTTTCTCGCACTGTGAGACAGAACTATATTTTCAATGATGTAAGGGATTTCATAAAATTTCTGCTTTCCAACCACTGCTCTCATAGTTGTCCCACTCCGATGAATTGCAGAATGTGGAAGTTTATTCTATATTTTATCATGCAAGGGATTTTTTCTCAAATTTCTTTTCATCTTCCCAATAACTGCTATCATAATTTCCCCAATGAATTACTCATCATGATCGAACCACTTCATGTGTGAACTGAATTTTGTTCTAACATTGTCAGGATCTTGTGTCTTAGAATTTACTCTTAAAGGTCTTAGTCTGTCTCTCCAGTCCCCAGTTGATTGCGGTAGTCATAGAAACTGCTCATTTGTTTTGTTGTCCATTGGTTGAATATTCCATTCATAACAGACTAGGTGGTAGACACCTTGCATGTCACATCTTAGTGATACAGTGAAGCGCCCTCTTTTAGGATAGGCTACCAGTTTAGCACGTGCCCTTTGCGTCTCTGCCATTTGATCTTCATGTGCCTAGCGTAGCCATATATACTGTGTGTTTATCCTCATTGAGGTCGCATTTGCTTGTTATTATGTGACATCAGTGCAAGGGCGGGGGGGGGGGGGGAGGAACTAATGTATCTCTTCTAAATGTAAGAAATAGACATTTCATAATGTGTAAACGTGTCAGTGCGATCTCTGATCGAAATCGTTTGAAACAAAGGAGGTCTGAAAACCCTCCGCCTTTTAATTTCCTACTAAGGGTCGACCTTACAGTGCCATTTTGAGGGTTTTTTTTTTGGTAACTTATGTTCCCATTTCATTCCCCCCCCCCCCCTCAGCGCTATAGAAAAAGTTGAAGTCACCTTGGTATGTTTTTAACTCTAGTTAAATGTTTCTCACTGGATTGCAAGCCTGTCCAGGAGGGCCAAAAAGGGAGGGGGAAAAAATGAGAAACAGCTTTGACAATCTTATATGATCAGTCCCATTGATTTGATGTTTTGGTAAATTTTAATTTTATTGTATTTGTTTTCCATATAATCTTCATTTTCCATGTATACTGATAATATCTGTTGACATAATCATGTTGGCAACAAAGCTGTAAAAGGACAGAAAGAAGTATCTATGACCTTCTTTTTTAATTAAAGATGATACTTTTTCTTAATGAAAGAAATGGAACTATGGAAATATGCACCACAAATTTCCCTGTTTCGCATGATTCCAGCGTTTTTTTTTTTTTTGACACTAGACTCAAGTGTGAATGTGATGTATACGGTTACAGTCGTTTCGCCCCTTGCAAGTTCTCCCCCACCAGTTCGCCCCAGTCGTTTCGCTTCCTTGGAAGTTCGCCCCAAGTGAAAGTCGTCCCTCCCTCAAACACCTACCAGTTGCCCCACCCCTTCCGTGAACTAACTGACATCAAATGCTGTTGTGATAGTTTCAACTGCAATTTTCATGACAGCAAAACGTTTTTACGATAGCAAAAGGAAGGGGAATGTCGGCAAGGTCTGGAAAATGGTGAAAATTTTAACTAGAATACCTCCACTATTTATAGAAAATGACAGCGTTCAGACGATTTTGTGCTAGTTGACCACCAGTCATTTTTAAGATACTTGTTTTGAGTAACATTTTATCCAAATGACCTAAATACACTTGTCAAGTGAAACGTGATTATTTAAATTTTGAGGATAGTATAGGACTCTATCAGGTGAAATTCCGACCCAAACTAGCACACTCTGAATGTACTACCCAGCATGTATACGCACTCATTCAATTAACTATGCTCACAACCAATCAGGTGTCGAGCTGAAAAAAAAAGAGAGAAAACACATGAACAACGCAATGAACACAAGAGACCGAAAACACGAAAGGTAAAAGCACCTTAACACTATTACTACCAATAATAACGTAAATTTACAGTTACAGGGTAGGGGGGCGAACTGGTCTGCGCGTGGGGGCGAACTGGTAGATCTGGGCGAATTGATAAACAGCGTGGGGCGAACTTGTAATTCTCGGGCGAATTTGCAAGTTAGCCATACGACCGGTTACCTTGTATACCACTCTACCTGTAAGCACAATGCTGGGAATTTCTTGTGATTTTGGTTTGTCCTTACATATGAGGTGGGGGGGGGGGGAGGGGGAGGATAAAAGAGGCATGTCTAATGACTTTCGTTCTCATGTCCGAGGTTCTTCTAATGTGACATTTCTGACTATCCCGTCACTCCGTGACTTCGCTGTCAAGTAAATAGGCTTCCACCCAAATAGACACGCATAGTTTTACAAGTACGTGAGACGGTAGGGGGATGGGCGGTATACAGACAGGTCTGCTGTCTTGTTACTTTGTGAAAGGGGAATCGCCATTTAGTTAATACATCGGTATTGCACTGAGGGCAAGGGGAAAGTTTTAGCCAAAAAAACCCTTCCAGATCACCGGAAATCGCATTTCCGAGACCATTGTTTTTGTTTATTCTCCGCCTCACCCCATCCAATAAAAATAAATGCCTCTTAAATAGGTTTTCAAGCAAATTGATCTTTTCGGGTCAAAACATGACGGGAGTGGGGGGGGGGGGGGTTAACTTCTCCGTTTCCCCCAGTGCTATACCGATGGTGTCGTCCCACTATCAATAATTGAGAAAATGGGGGCATCCCCCACCGGTACATTTACAAACGGTTAATTTTCTCCTACAAATTACACTTAATTTTAATATTCCACTAATTTTCGGAAACAATAGTTTGGGTGACCGGTTCGTCGATCATGACTTTTTGTCAACTTGCTCTTAGCTGTGACCATTAGCTTTTATTCCCATCACTAGGCCAATACTACAAAAGAAGGGAGTAAATTCCAGAATATGAATATCATAGCGACACGTATTTAGCTATAAGGATAAGATTATGTTTGATCTTAACTTTTTCTTTATACTTAAATGTACACGCGAGGCTGTACATGGACGGACTACGTCTTTCAATGAAGGAAAATGACAGTAACTACTGTACTTTGAAACCTACGGGGTTGTCATGAAAACAGTAAAAAAAAACAGAAATCATAGTTGAAAATTAACGGTTCTTACTATAAGCCCTTACACAATAAATATGCAACAGTACAGGTTTCACTCGTGTATCAAAAACATACTACTCAAGTCGTCGCTCCTTGGTGGGTATCGGTAATTGTAGTATTTTTGGTGAAAGAAAGCTGTGTATTTATAAAAAAAATAAAATAAAATAACCTAATTGATCCTTGGTAGAGGGAGGTAAAGGAAGTATTCCTCTGAATCCGACCACTGTCATTACTTCTGAAGCTGTCTTGTTTTTCTTTCTGTTAGGGTGAAAGAAAAATCAGAAAAGGCCAAATTCGAAAATTTGAGGGGATCGTGGCGTTAACCGGGATATTCATGGTATTATCTTCCGAGGCGTTTAATTTACGTGCGAAAACAAGGCAACTTCTCTCTTTACGGATCCAGAAATTTGTAAAGCCCCCCGCCCCCCTTTGATTCGGCCTCTGCATGCTTGCAACCCAACAGAAAACATCTGGCGACCCACATTTGAGTTGTCACTTATCACAGAGAACCGCTGTGTTATGGCTGTGCTAGTCATGACTGCCAGTTATTGTCGTTTTTTCTTTTTTTTTTTTTTTTTCTGGAAAGATGGGTTGACCAAAGAGAAGAGACACTTCATAGACACTTGAAATTTTATTTTAATTTAATTATAAGGAAGAAGCAGAGCGAAAACAACGGAAATATGAATAGAGAGCACAATAAAAGTTCTCATTACTAAATTAAAATTTAAGATATTTGGTGGAAACGCAATTCGATACCTGACACTGCCAGACAATAAGTGGACACTAAGTCAAGTTTTGCATATATCGGAAAACTGAGGAACTCAATTGTTTGTAAATTAGGAAAAGCATTTAAAAACCACGGTTACTTCTTTTCCCCCTTTCTTCCAATATGGGAAGAGATAAGTAGTTGACACAAAGTCTCTATAAAACAGTCCAACACAAAGACCATCAGATCGGCTTTACAGAATAAACACATACGCACCGTATTCAAAAGGAAATAGTTCAAATTTAACAGCTGTCTATAAAAGTTTACATAGTTTTTTAATTCCTCGTGTAAGCGCAGTGGAAGATTTAAACTTGCATGTGTTGCGTCTTTGTTTGGCTTTTAACTGTTGCAAACCAAAAAGAAAGGCGAAAACAAACAAAATTTGATGTTTGTAAATAACCACGTTTCCTTTGAAAGCGAAGTAACGAACCCCTGGATTAAATGTGAAGACGCTAAACGATATGTCAACATTATTGGTGTGTATGGAAAGCCATTATAATATTTAATCAGGAATTTCAGATATCTCTAATTGGCTGTCATTGTAGCCATCTTAAATTGAAATTCATATATCTGAAATTCAGTTCGAGGTATCTGGAATTGAATGAAAGATAGGGCCTATCTGAAATTCTATTTCAGATGTCTGAACTTCAATTCGAGATATTTTAAATTCAATTTGAGACATCTAGAAGTCTGTTTTAGACGTCTTAAATTTAATTAGAGATATCTAAAATTCAGTTCGAGATATCTGAAACTGAATTTTAGATATCTGAAACTGATTGTCAGATATCTTAACTTCACTTTGAGATATCTGAAATTCATATTCACGAGTTATGAAAAGGCGCGAAAATGGAAAGCTGCAATAACCACGAGTGATCTACTGTGACTGTGAACTACTGTACACGTATTCCGTACAGTATGAGCCTACGGCATTATTCCGTGAACTACCGTACTGGCGTAGTAGGACAATACTGGTCACGTTGCCAATCAACTCAGTGTATGTAGATATATCAGCCACTTGCACAGTGTGCTTGATGGCGTTCAAGCAACCATACGTCTCCAGTGTCGGATAAAATGTGAGACACGACCTGAAAATTAAATATGTTTTAACTACATGCTAAAAAAGATATACAGCACCGGGCCTGGGAGGTACCGGTTATTTATTTCAACCTTTTTCAGCCAAACTAAAATGAAAGAAGCAAGTGAGTCGCATAAAAGGAACAAAGTTGCAGAGGCGTCACGAAGTAAAAGCTCAATATGATAAAGCAACTAAGAGATAAATAGACATAGAAGTAAAAGAGGCAAAGTAGCCTGGCGGACGTTGCTTCCAGTCTCTTCCTATTTCTTTCAGAATTGGTCCTCATCTTCATGTCTCATTTAGTGATGGTTTAATTCTCACGTAGCTGTGTACAAGGACAAATAGACTCACGAAGCTATGTAAAGCTAATAAAATTTCAACGTCACTCGGTTGCGCGTTACGAGTCCCAAATGTGTACGGGGCGTGTATAAGGCGTCATGTCATACACTCAGACTTAACACATCAATGTCAAACAATACGGTGGTGTATAACTTAGTGTTTATGGTAGTCTTAAGGTGTCAAATTGTCTGGCGAATGAATATATATCCAAGCATCTAATACCCCACAATAATATTTAATCTTCACTTAAACTTTACAAATGATTCGAGCACACATGTAAAATTGAAAATAATGATAATAACAATTAAAATAACAAGGATAATGATACTACTAATAGTAATAATAATAATGAAATGATATTACCGATAATAACAATAATACTAACAATAATAATACTACAAACAAATAATAATAATACTAATGGGTTATTTTATTCGGAATAGTCACACGACACATTTCATTTCTTGTTCTTTTTTTTTGTTTAGTTTTGTCACAAAGTTACCTATGATTGTGGTTTGCAGCTACCAAGTTACCCCTCCCTGTTACCATTCCGCTTTTTTATCGGGAGCTGGAAATTGTCGTCGGGATTAAAACACGAAGACGCAAACTCTTGTAATTTCATTTATGTTAGAGCTATCAATTCAAGCTATGTAAGTTTAAAGTCTAATTTGCTCCACCAACCCCCCCCCCCCCTCCAGAAAAAAAGGTTGACAAAAGGGAGACCACGATGTTGTTAGCAATAACAATAAAATGAGATAATATTGAACATACGTGTGAACGGTGTCTACATGTAGTTATTATTTGATGCAACGTATTTAACGTGAATAGCGACGTAGCTGTTGTGTGTACCTTACTCTCCCGCATGACTTGTAACATTATGTTAAACATTTTTACCCTCTTTCCTCTGTCCAAACCAAGGCGTCATGGTAATTGGCACAGCGTGTAGGCGACATTCGTCTTTTAAACGGGGAGATGCCACTTTAACATGCAACTATGTGTTGAGGTCAATATACATACAAGAGGGTAGAGCATATACTGTTTGAAGGTCGAACTGAAGTTAAAACAAAATTAGAGCAAAACATAAGGCTTCCGGAGACTAACTTTTTTTTCAAACTACACTACTTGGTGAACAAAGATAAGAAGAAAAAGAAATAAAGTATAATTTGGTATTTTTTGGCATCGAATTCAATCAAGAACTGACTACTGTCAAGGCTAAAGAAACAACTCGTCACGGCTTTTTGTTCATAGTACTATATGTAATTCATGGCAAGGGTTTTTAAGCTAGACACCCTTTGCCGTCACAAAACTTTGCGAATCCTATGGAGGACGTATGTGTACTAAAATTGACATGTTTGAATGACGTCACCACGTAATTCTAAAAACACATCGTCACTCCATATGATGGGAAATATTTGTGTTTGTATGATAGGAAAAGTTGTATTATATTACACTTATATTGCAAAAGAAACAGAACGGTAATCTATTCAGAATAAGCCATTGCGATAGCATTTCTGCTCAAGAAAGAAGTTTCTCACAGGTTTTGAGGAGATGGAGGAGCTATTGTTGACATTTATTGGTGAGACCAGATGCATAAAAGGTTAATCAACGCTGGACGGTGCATTTACTGCAGGACAATTTTACGGTCGAGGATTAATTGCAAGATGAGGGAGCAGCCGACTGGTGCATCGAGAGAATGCAATAATCAAAGGTCCAAAGTTGATTGACCTTGTTCTTATACAGAAAACGAGCTTTTGATTAGAAAAGAAAAAGAAAAACCAAGAAAATTTGGGTTTGTAATAACGAATTTTCGTGACAACGAGTCAGGAGAAAAGGTAAAAGATTCGGAACATACCAGCATTGTTAGTTCGCAAGAGACAAAGGACCGCCATTGCTTTTTTTTTTTCTAAGACAAAACACTGTCGATCTACGTCTTTATTGTATTCATCCGCAGGTAATTTTACTCTTTAATCGACCGTCTTTCATTCTATGGATAATGGACGGTCGACTGACTAAAATGGGACATGTTACCAGGTGTGAACTATGATCACGCCTGTCTTTTTTTTTTGTTTTTGTATGTCGTGTTGACACATTTAAACACAATGTCTGTAGAAGCGAGATGTAGACACAACATTTCTCTCAGGTAAATAACAAAGTCACCTCTCGAGGAAGCGTTCATCTCCTACACAAAAGAGTGAATTTGCAATTCGCTCTTTGAAACGGGTTTGGGGTCTTCGTTTTTAACACACCCCTTTGAAACTGATATTTTTAACAGGAAAGTCCGTACCAGAGTCAAATATAGAGATCACTGACTGTGTAACATTGATATCACATACGCTCGTTCCAATGGTAAAAGTTGTGCGACGGGGTCGCAATTAGTTGTGTGACACACCGTGCTGTATGTTCTATGGGATGATTGTATGGCGCAAAATGTTAATGTAAACCAAGGGGGGGGGGGGGGGGAAACCGTCTGCCCTCGCGCCAAAATGCGGACCGCGGAGAGGTATCATGCGGCCCTCACACCTCATTTTGAATGGAAATAAAACTTAAACAGAAAAAAAAGAAAAAAGAAATTGAAAAGTAATAAAGATAGTATCCAAACCTAGTAAAAACGAATGGTTGTCAAACCTCATTTTATTACATGCCGATGTCACCGAATTTTCACATTTTTTGGGGGGGGGGGGGGGGGACATTCACCTTGGCATACATGCTACTACTATACGTCATTTCTGCTCGACTGTGGCCCACCTAGAACTTCAAAGGTGGCAATGTGGCCCCTTGATTCGAAAAGGTTGGCACCCCCCTGATGAAGACTATTTTTGCGGAATACATTGACAATGGCACTTTTGCGTGTAGTATGAGTCTTTGAGGTCCTAAATAATCTTACTTATACAAGCTTATTTAGCTCAGCTCTGGTTCCTCCCAAAACGCAGTTACGTATCGAACGAACAAGTTCGCGAACCGTTCCGTGCATTATACACCGCAAATGCTGAAAGCAGAGCTGTTTTGCCTTACCGTGTAAGACGCCGCCTATTATTGTTCGACTTCATTTGTTAAGCGTGTATTTCCAGTGGTATCATTCTAGATTACCTATTTCTACGGGCGTCACTCAGCGCAATCTGTGAGTATGATCCTTCTTTGTACAGGCAAATTTAAGCCAAAGTTGGAGCAAGAAACTTTGAAAACACACCTTACTTACTTAGTTGTATAGGTTCTTTTTTCTGTCATACTGTACCTATGATATCATTTGTGTCATGCATACAGCACAACAGTAGCGTTTCTTAATCTTCTATGTGCCATTCCCCTCCTCCCATTCAGCCACCTTGGGCAACCCCTCCCCATCCTCAAATATAAAGTTGCACAGTGTAACGCTTGTGCCAGTCAGTTCATGAATAACTGATGCAAATATGGTGAGTACATCAAAATGTATCTCGGACCGTTATGGAACTACTCTACTCTACTCTTCTCTTCTCTACTCTATCTTCTCTACTCTCTCTTCTCTACTACTACCTCTACTCTACTCTACTCCTCTTCTTACTTCTCTACTCTATGCTACTCCACTCTACTCTACTCCACTCAACTGACTCCACTCCACTCCACTCTACTCTTCTCTACTCTTCTCTTCTCTTCTCTACTCTACTCTATCTCTACTCTATCTACTCTATCTATCCTCTTTTCTTCTCTACTCTACTCTATCCACACTTCACTCTACTCTACTCTCCACTCCACTTCACTCGACTCTACTCCACTCCACTTCACTCCACTCTACTCTACTCTACTCTTCTCTACTCTACTCTACTCCACTCCACTCCACTCCACTCTACTCTACTCTTCTCTACTCTACTCTACTCCACTCCACTTCCACCACTCTACTCTACTCTATCTTCTGCTCTGCTCTACTCTACTCTACTCCACTCCACTCCACTTCACTCTACTCTACTACTCCACTTCACTCCACTCTACTCTACTCTTCTCTACTTCTCTCTACTATACTCTCTTCTCCTACTACTCCACTCCACTCATCACTCTATTCGACTTCTACTCTTCTCTCTCTACTCGACTCTACTCCACTCCACTCCACTCTACTGTACTCTTCTCTTCTCTACTCTTCTCTACTCTACCACTCCACTCCACTCCACTCCACTCTACTCCGCTCTACTCTACTCTACTCTCCTCGAGATCTACTATACTACTCAGTGTATAGTCACTACTGCGTCAGATCGTTGGACTCTGGAGTTATCTTACAGAACTGCTAGATTTAATGAAAGATACTAGACATGATCGGCGATCAATATTTACTCCCACGAGATACCAAAACCCCCCCCCCTCTTTTCTGTTAAATTCAGGCCGCTGCACTGCAATGGTATAATATCGAATCCACATCTTGGTCCAGTCTTTTTGTCCACCTGGACTCCCACCGGTTATCACACTTGTCTGCCTATCCACTGGCACTCTGCGGCTCCTCTATGAAGTCACATGTATATATGTAAAACAGTCGGAAAGACTGCCACATTAGACGTTAGGCCTGCACAGAACTTCAAGTGTGGGAGATCGAGGGGTTCGACGGACGGGGTCTGCCGACTTGGTACTTGCAAAGAGACACCGAAGCATATGTGTGTCAAGTGGGTGGCACATTCACAGTGAGTATGCGTGCAAGTCCTGGTGGACGGGTGTCCTGTGCATGCTTTGTTACTGTATAGTGTACATAACGCCCGAAGCGTTATGACCATTATTTTGTTAGACCAAAGTTCCTCTGAAAAACTGCCAAGATAATCAGATCTTCAAAAAGCACATAGTTGGCCGGAGATGATACAGCACAAAATAAGCCTAACCCCAGTGTTAGAAGGATATGTCTCTTAAAACTTTTGTCCTACCAGTGGCGAATTTTCGTCTTCAAGAAGGGGAGGGGGGTTGTGGACAGTTTTGAACTGTGGGGCAAACATTTCTGACTTTATCTAAGCGGAGCGCCACCATCCACTGGCGTTTAACGTGTAGAAAACAATTTGATTAAAAAAAACCTCTCAGGTTGCAGTCGCTCTAGACTTATGAAAAAGGTTTTTCGTCTTTGGAAACTGGAAAGGAAAGGGAGGAGGAACCATTTTGCCACATATGGAACTAAAGTGATACAAGGAATTGTCATAATGTGCTACCATTTACAGCTGATGTTGAGTCATTTGTGAATACCCAATTATGTATTTATATGGTACCGCTTCACTTCCGGTGTACCCCACAACAATGTCCCGATTGATGTTCACACTTAAAAGGATGGTCTAGCCACAAATTTAGCTTGGATATGTTGAAGAGTAAGTTTGTCCAACTATTCTAGTGAATCTTCGATTCAGTTCCCATGTGTGGTTCTCAAGATATTACCAGTTAAAGTTACCCCTTTTCTACCAACTGTGAACTTGAGGCAAACAGGAGTGACATCATCTCCTCACATGGCTGAAGAGTCCTTTGTTTTGTTTGTCATTGAATTTATTATTTCGACCTTGAAAACAGAAGGTGGTCAGCTTAGGTACTGGTTATGTGAAGGTCGCAAAACTCTCATACCGCTCATACATTCACATTATGATAGCACTAGATATTGAAGTATTAAATTTGATGTAAAGTTTAAAGAAAAACATAAAATACTTTAACAATGTGGGGAGATGACATCACTCCTGCTTGCTTCAAGTCACATGTTAGTAACAAATGTGGCAACTTCAACTGTTCATATCTCCGAAACCACACATGGGAATTGGATGGAAGTTTCACTGTAATGGTCAGATTAACTTACTCTTCAACATATCAAAGCTATATTTGTGGCTAGACCATCCTTTTAATACATGTCATTACTTTGGATAGATGCTTATTTGGGCCTATCATGAGAGTAATGTCATAGATTTATGTCATCTTCCATACACCGATCATACAAAGGGCAAACATTTAAATATAGTCGCTCCGCCCACTCGAGAAAGAAAGGCTCTCCTACAAAGAGAGTCCATTCTTTTACCAGTCTATGCAACTTTCCCTTATCTTTACATCGACGGTACTAAAGTTTTACAGCTTCGCTGACAAGGGGCGTGACGATATCTGAAATTAAGTCCTCGCACTATTTTTGTAATGTCCCCCCATTCACCCCCCATTCTCCCCTCGGTGCAACTTTTTCTTACTGATCTACTTCGTATTACCCCTTAGGTACTTACCGGATTGTGTTGGAGGTTTGTCAAGAACTAGGGTACCGTAGCCTTGTCTACTGACCGGATGATAGCAGGGGAAGCGAAGGGGGGGGGGGTCAGAAGCAGATACGTCAGGTCCATTGTTGTTGACCTATTTAGTGCATGTAACTTCCAGTAGGGACGCACTCCCGCGAAGAAAGGAATGCTCCCCGAGGAGGGTAAAAAGAAGTTGTTTGTTGCCACTGATGTAATCGCTGAAGTAAACGTTTTAGGGGCTCTATTAAAATTAAGTATTTATATCGACTATAGGCTATATATCTTCATTCAATCAGCGAAAAGGCACAAAATGTTACTGTCAAATCAACTGCACGCTGCTTAAATGTTAAAGAATATCCGACAAAAGCAAGGTGAGGATTGTGAAGATGATATAAATAAAAAAGAAGAAGAAAATACAAAAAAAAAAGGAGAAGAAGATGAAGATAACACTTCCCAGGGGGTGTTGACATGGACGATGGCATGACGTCATCGCTGACCAATGCTGTAAAATCGAATAACCCTAATTAAATCACCATTTGTGGCGATGAACCGTACCGTGCCTTTGAGGGGCTTGCCATTAGAGAATACAAAGTAAATCCAGGGGACAGCTGTCCACACGATAACGACCACAATAAATTAATACTTTATCATCAACGAAGGTCGTTTGGGTTTTGTTGTGCCATGAAGCTGTTACGGTTGTACCCTGTCACAGTTGACAACAGAACGTGTACTTTCCTCAGGCCCGTTATATTCCGCCTCCACACTAGGCCGCAAGCACATTGGATGTAGACAACCCGCTGTGATAATATGTTACTTACGATATTTGTCGACAAATTTAACTCGATATCTACACCACACAAAAGCTTCTTTCTTTGTGCTTATATGTCCAACTGCAGTCTATACTGGTCATAAATCCTGTAGATCTACTGATGGTTTCACTTTTCTCATCAAAACTCTCGAGATAATTACATCTTTCAAAGTTGTTGAAACTCTCCACCCCCCAACACGTCCGTTCTCTCATTTTGTAAATGTAATCTTGCTTGCTGTCTGCAATAATCTAGAAATAAACCAGTGACATCCTAGAAACGTCTGTGACAGAGACTTATACTTGTTACACTTCAAAGTGTATGGAAATTCATGATTTTTTGACGATTTCATATGCTTTGTATTAAAGGGAAGTAGGGCGTTTAGAATATACCCTCATGGCATACAAGGAAAATAGCATTAATTAACTGTTAAACCATTCACTCTCCCCAATAAACATATGCAAAGGCTTCTTCTCCTCACAACATCATGTATTTGATGAGTAACGGAAAGTGCATCTTTTGAATTTTGAAAAGTTTGGGTGAACAAATTCTTGTTGACTAACAAATAACTGAATTTCTGCCTGTGAGAAACTTATTTCTTGAAAAGAAGTCTACTGTCCTTCCTTATTTTGAATAATCTATCATTCTATGTCCACAAACATTAGTTTTAAAAATATGGTTGTTTTCTGTAAAACGAACGCCTTATTTCCCTTTAAATTGAGTCAACTACTAGACCTGTATGTTGAAATTATACAGCCTCGAACAGAAAAAAAATAGCAAAATGCATGTAAATGATACCAGTAAAAATATATTTCCGTATTGCGAGAAATGAAAAGTAGCGCCATCTAATCGATGAGACATACGTTAGCCTGCCCCCAATTTGTGAAATCATGCTTCACAGCTATCGTACTCAAAGAAATGCCTAAAATATCCGCAACGTACCTCATCTGAATTTTGTTTAAACCTTGATTCAAATCTAAAAGCTCTTTAGCTAAAACAAAAATCTCCTGCTGGTTGAGTGAACAAGCTGAGCAACAGTTACACCATATATATGTAAACATATGTATGCGTGCATGTGTGTGTATGTCTGTGTGGTGTGTGTGTGAAGTGGATCAACGAAGCAATGTTGGTAAGGATCGGAATCATTGACTTTAATGTTCTTTTGTTGGTGTAGACTGCTGAGAGAAAGAACTTTTCCCAAGGAAGAAAGGTTGGTATCTTTGTTAGAAAGATCATTGTGCCATCAAGATTATAATAAAACAACATTGTAATATAAAGTTAAGGTTGTAGCCTACAACTAAAAAAATATTCATTAAAGCGTTAGTAACAAAGGGATTTACATTTAATGCTCTAGCCAATTTTCTTGTTTATTTCCCCTCCATAACACGTAGCCTACATTAATTCATATTTATGTTCCAACCCATCAAATTAAAACGGGCAATATCAAACCAGTTGAGAGACCTTATAACTTCTCTACTGATTGATTTTCCATATACAATCCACACTTGTAAAGACATATTGCACATTGCAACCTCGCAAAATGCCCCCCCCCCCTCTTCTTCGTAATATCCCCCGTAGACTTGCGTTGTTTTATTTAAGAAATCGCAATAACAATTGAATGATGGTAAAAGGGGGGGGGGGAGGGGCTGTTGGGGTAATTACATTTTATAAAAAGAGGAACATATCTTTCAGTTACCAGACTTCTCCTCCGGAAAGATGTGTACACATGGCCATAGGTGTAACATCTTCACATTTTTGCCTTTATAGTATAAAAAAGATATATGAACTGCCTATGAAATGAATTTCCAAGATGGTGTCTTAACTCTTTTTTTTTCTGTCTCCGTTCTATCGAACGAACGACTTATTACAAGTTTAATTTATCTTGAGCTTAAAGGGAAAATAGGGCGTTTGCAATACAACAAACCTGATTGTATACAATGACAAAGAAAAAAAAAAGGTTTAACCATTGTTAAACCATTCAGTCTCACCAATAAACCTGTACAAAAGATTTTCCTCCCCTCAAAACAACATGCACAAAGGAAGATGAGTTACCAAAAATGCATTATTTGAATTTTTTAAAATTTTGGGTTGAACAAAATTACTCACGCGCGACAAGTAATTGTCTATCTACAATAATGTCTATCTACAAGAAATTTATTTCTTGAAGAGGGCAACTACACTTCATTCCTTATTTTGAATTATCTGTATTTGTAGGTCCACAAATAACTGGTTTAAAAGATACGATTTTTTCTGTGAAACAAACTCCTTATTTCCTTATAAGGAGTAATCCCTTGTGGCATCATATGTTTTTACAGTATCGTCCGAGAAATTTTCAGTCTGAACATGTAGTTGTAATTTAGACAACAGCTCCCTGGTCTGAGTAGGGAGTTGCAACAGACTCCCTGGCCTGAGCAAATCACATCACCTCCCTGGATAGTCTACTGAAAGGTGAAAAGAAAGTACAGTCACCGTGCACCGCTTCATAAATTTTGGAATTTGGTATCATGAAACGATTATTATAGCTGAGGGGATGTGGTTATTTGAGGAGGGGGGGGGGTCATCCGAGCTCATCCTAATGTCACTTACATCACTGCGTCATCCATGACGATGCCTTTATTTGCTCCTTCTTATTTTTCTGGAGTTTTGTTTAAAGAAATATTCCGCTGGCAATTGAAGTGGATCTAAAACGTAGTGTTCTTTTTTCACTTCAGGTATTTACATCAGTGAGATTTTCTTCACATAGCTCAAGATAGTATTGTTAAAAAAAGAAAGAAAAACAAACAAACAAACTCGGCTCTCCAAAAAGAAATATTTAGAGGCCTGATGCCTCTGAATTACGAAATGTTACGTAACCCCAACAAATTACTGTAAAGTGACTTTGCTGTTCTCTGAAATTTAACTCTGTATTTCCCCTTGAAATTTGATCAGTTACAAACAATACATTGAGTTCAGTGTAGATTGAGCGAAAAATATTGAAAAAAAAAGATCGCTCCTAAAGTGCAGCGTAATGTTTCTGTTACGATAATCGAGAAGATAAAGAAGTACAAAAGATGATCAATTAGTTGGTATCTTATGATATCACAGATAAGAGAAAATTTGCCAAATTGTCAGAAGAATGTGGGAAAATATCACATCACATATTAATATTCATAAATATAAATGGCCATGTTGCAGCTGTACGCCAGTCTTAATGACGTCGTTCCAGAAAGGAAAATACATTAAATGCTAAATTAATGACCTGATTGTTTTGTTCCAAGACATTTGTTTTTGTTTTCAATAACTATCCATGTAACGTCATTAAATGTACAACTGTTGTTACACTCAGTGTATTCATCAACAGATATGCATGGACCTCATACCCAAAGCGATATCCCACGTCATTTGCTGGCAATGTTTTATTGCAGAAATTTCTGTCATAGAAACTCTGCTGCTAAAATTACACTGATCAGCTGCCCTCTGTCCTGTTTGATTCTCAGTTTGAAATTACGAAAGAAATTGCTAGACTTAAATCTATGCTGGCCTCAAATATCAACAATAAAAAAGGGGAGTAACAGAAATCGTTTGCTCACGAAAACCTACACACTTCAAGTTCAGACAACTTTTCTCCTGGGAAGACCAGGTAACAAGTGTTTTTTTACTTTGGGTCTGTTGACATCAAATGACCTTGGAATTCCCCCTTGTGGCTACCTACATACTTATGTAAGGATAATGTTCAAAGCGACCGCAGTTTGAGATACATAAAGTCATAATATCCATTCAATCTATCTATCTATCTATCTATCTATCTATCTATTAGAGCGAGCGAGAGCGAGCGAGCGAGCGAGCGAGCGAGCGAGCGAGCGAGCGAGCGAGCGAGCGAGCGAGCGAGCGAGCGAGCGAGGGCGAGCGAGCGAGCGAGCGAGCGAGCGAGCGAGCGAGAGAGCGAGCGAGCGAGGCGAGCGAGCGAGCGAGCGAGAGCGAGCGAGCGAGAGCGAGCGAGCGAGCGAGCGAGCTAGAGCGAGCGATCGATCGAGCGAGCGAGCGAGCGAGCGAGCGAGCGAGCGAGCGATCGAGCGAGCGAGCAGCCAGCCATCCAGCCATCCATCATCCATCCATCCATCCATCCATCCATCCATCCATCCATCCATCCATCCATCCATCCATCCATCACCGTCCATCCATCCATCCATCCCCCCATCCATCCATCCATCCATCCATAAATCCATCCATCCATCCATCCATAAATCCATCCATCCATCCATCCATCCATCCATAAATCCATCCATCCATCCATACATAAATCTATCCATCCATCCATCCATCCTTCTATCCGTTTGTTCGTTAGTTCGTCGGTCCGTCTGTACGTCCATCCATAACGCTAACATACCTTAAATCATCCCCTCCGGGCATGTGTATACCAAAAAAAAAAAATAAATAAAATAAATTGAGGGAACAAAAAGAAAAAAAGAAAGATGAACATGACTGGATTAATGAAATTTCTCGTACGTGTGACCCAACAATCCCTCACACACATCAGGCACGTGTTACCTCTCTCACAACTTGGCCACTAAATAATCATTCTGTTTATCATGTTGTTACAATAATTATTTGCAGTTCATGACCAAATAAAGAGCCAAACTAGCTTACTATCATCTGCTGCGTGTTACGCGGCACTCGAAACCCTTTTTCGTCCTTACCTTATTAAATCTATAAACGTGTTCCACTATTCAATTACCGTTTGAAGAGTTCTTATTGGTTAATATGCAAACTGGAGGTACTCCCAATGTGACTTTCAATGGGGTTAAGACCACAGTGAAAATGGTGTTTAAACATACTCCGTTTTTTCAGAAAAAAAAATCTACGACAAGTTTACTGTTTTTTTGTTTTTCGTTTTGTCTGTTGATTAAATTTACGTCGGACCCGATATGCAAATGTAACTGGTTCGTGTCGGTCTCTGTAAACATGTGCGACGCCATAGCTTTTACTGAAAGCACATGTAGAGAGAACAATTGTCGGTTGACCTTTGCGCACATTCGTCGCGCATTCAACTCGTACCCTGATGTTTGCGACGGACTATACTGTATTCTATTGAGAAAGGAAGCAAACAAAACGGAAGACATTCAAGCCTTTATCAATTTTTAATGCCCAGGATTAAACCACCTTAAAAGTAGAAATTTATATAATCGCGCTATTTTGTTAATATAATTGATAGAAACAGATGTTTCTATTCGTCACATCGTCTCCAAATTAGCCATGAAAAGATCGTTGCATCGATCAAGAATATCACTCTGAAATGGGATCATCCCCCCCCCCCCCCGCCGCGCCTTCCAGTAAAGTCGTTCCGAATGGAAGGAGTTCCGTCTGGGAACGAACGAGATTTCACCCAATCAGAAATGGGTTATGGGTTACGTTTAGGGTTTTGGGAAAGCCAATTTCCGACGAAACACTTTTAAGGACAATCCTCCCCTAAGAGACATCAAATACATTAAATTTATAGAGCATCCTTACGTTAGCAATCCGATTATAAAGGGTACATTTTATATTGCTGAAACTCGATGAATGTAGCCGGTGTAGCGGATGAGATTTTTTTCGTTTAGCCTCTCGCTCCGCAGTCAACGATGAATAAGAGTACTGCAGTTGTCACCGGTCATTTTCATGAGCATACACAGGTATACACCAACCTAGTTCCTCACAGAATTTCCATAATGTAACAAGATCATATCTCGAGAAGAACCTCTCTACATGATAGAACATGACGTGATAGCCAGAATACCATAACGGTTAGGGTTGGTATACCTTAGAAGGAATAAACAAGTATGATATCATGCGAGGATTGGCTGGGTACACTGCTTCCAAACTAGACGCAGCGGATGCTTTGCTGTTTTGAAATTGATATTCAAGAGATCACCACTAAATGGCGCCCTCAATTATGTCACAATGCAGTAACTATGTCACTGATGTCAGGTGAAGGACCTGTCATCTATTTTAAACTCTTGATGATGGTTGGTTTAATTAAACGCAGCACTTAATCAACCATTGATCACTGGTATTTGTAACGGCTATCACGTGGATATGTCATAATACTCTTTTTTGTAAATTACAAAAATCCATCTAAGCAATAGCGTCCTCATCAAATGGGTCACAATTGGGTTGTATATTTAGTGAAATTTCGCAAATACACAGGGAAACAGTTTTCGGTTAAACATTTTTCCTATTTTCTTTATTACCCCTTTATCCTCTCACTGGGTTTCGTTAGGGCCTCTTCTTTCTGAGGGAGCCACGCATGGCTACGAAAACAGAAGTACTTTCGCATTAAAGGAGTTTACCCAATGTCTGAGATTATCTTCTTGTTATTGAATATTTGCCTATTGTGAAGATATTCACATTGCCACCTTCATCACCATTAGTATCATGTTCTTCATCATCATCATCATCATATCATCACATACCATCATCATCATCATTATCATCATCATCATCAGCATCATCAGCATCACCTGCATTATCATCATCATCATCATCATATCATCATCATCATCTCATCATCATCAACAACATAGTTCATCTACGAACTGTTGGGTATACCTTGAGGAGAAAATTCCACGTACTCCTCAGTTACTAGCTGAAGGAGAGGGGGGGGGGGGGGGTGGCGGGTCACTCTAACTCTGTTGACAGGGGTTTGAGGGTGATTCAGATAGACAAGCTCTCATTGGTATACACAAATGAACGAACAAACAAACAAACAAACGAACAAAGGAATAAGCGAGCGAGGGAATGAACAAACACTACTCATGTTCAAGTCAAGGTCAAAATTCAGTCAAAGCCAGACGGAGGCTAAAGTCTCAATTAACTTAAATTCAGGCCCTAATGTCAGAGTCGAGATAATCAGAGCAAAAAAAAGGTAAAAGAAATTTTAAAAAACGGATTGAGACATGTTAAATCATATATCAATGGTAGTCTATTTTCTTCCTTTTACGAATGTAGTCTAATAATAACCGTTTCTTATTCCGATTATCCTCTCTACGTCCAACTTCTGTTCGATTGCAATTTAAGGCTCGGGGGATGATTACAGCGTCGGGCTCATAACCCGAGTCAACGTTTCACTGTTACATAAATAAATTAACAAACTACAATATGAAAAAGGATTTGTAAACGAGAAAACTAAACCGTAGCTAGAAGGAAAGTTAAACAAAGCAAAACACTTCCGTGTGCTTGATTTTTTTTTTTCCGAAGCCGATGGACGTTATAGTTGTTCTCGGACTTGACACATGCGGACCATGGTGTGTGCCAATTAACTCGAGATTACAGATTGTGACATTTGTTGCCGAACAGCCGAGATGCCCTCTGGCTTCCTATGTGAAGAATTACCGTGTTCAACCTGTGGTACGGATGGTGGCATTTCTTATTTGACTCTTAACGCGTGGATAATAGTTATTTCATGAGAACATACCACAGCGTCCCAACTGGGATCTGTTTGGCCACGGGGCCAGCCTTCGATTTCTATGTAAAAGTGACAGGAAAATAAATTTTTTTACTAGTTTTCTAGACGATGACGGACAACATTTGGTTGATGTTGGCTTTTCTTCGTAACATATGCAACGGTCACGAATATAAATCCAAAAGATAGGCAACCGCTTCGAGGACATGCATTAAGTGTACACGGTAGGCCACGACAAGATGTCATGCATGCGCAAAGGACACGCCTCTAAAGGGTTTCGATTACTGCATACTGACACCAACGTACTAAAGGTACCAACTTACTAAAGACGTATCATCACTTACATTCAGTTGCTTACTGGTATATAATTCGCATTTCTTTTTTCTCTGGAAAGAAATACATAACCTTTTAAGAGGTACAAATCGACAGGAAAAGCGACGAGAGGAAATATATATATACATATATACATATATACATATATATATATAGATAGATATATATATAGAATATAAGTATATATATATATATATATATATATATTAATATATATATATATATATATATATATATATATATATATATATATATATATATATATATACTATGGCTATGGCTACTATGGCTTCTGGATTTTTTTGTTGTCCTGTTTTGTTTTGGTGTTTTCCTGTGTTTATTTTTTTCTCTTCCGTTGTGCTCTCATCTGTTCTGTATTTATGTATGTTTCCCCATGTTTCCTTCTCAGATGATTTCTACTGTTACCTTGTTATTATTCTTGGTCTGCCGCGTCGGGCGTTCCTCTTGGTTATCCAGTATCACCTTTTCTCTACTGTTTCTGGTATATGTTCTCACCTGTCCTCTTCTATACTGCTCGTTGCTCTAGAGCCGGCTCTTTACACGTTCATTGAAAAAAAGATAACACTCCACCATGTGAATCATATCGTTGTTTCTTATTATTGGAAGACTATTGATGTTCTGAACTAATGATGCTAACATATACAACATTATCCCTCCATTATGTTGTTATTACCTATGAGAACAATGTAACAATTGCTACAGCACCCAGCTGCCGAATTGAAACCAACGCCGTTTTAAGCATTTAAACAATGATTTCTGTATCTTTTCCCCGTTTACCGTCAGTTTCGCTTAAACCTAATCGGTATTTTGTCGTACAAGCCATTCTCTTCAAATTAGTTTAGGCCGCTATCGGTTCGTTGATATGTAACTTCTTGCTTTGGTGTTTTCCTTCTTTTTTTGTTGTTGTTTTTTGTAACCCCGTCCTTACAAAGAACTACTTTCGTGGAGAAAAAAGTCAAGGCTATACCTACGCTTACGCTACAGGTAAAGGCAGCATTTAGTATTTGTTAATCACGGTCTATTGTCAGGCCGCATTATATAAATTTAGGTGTAAACTTGCTATCAATCTTGCATATGTT
The DNA here is from genome assembly GCA_021234535.1 of Stichopus chloronotus. Lineage (NCBI taxonomy): Eukaryota > Metazoa > Echinodermata > Holothuroidea > Aspidochirotida > Stichopodidae > Stichopus > Stichopus chloronotus. The sequence goes on from CM037831.1 coordinate 39,206,426, forward strand.
CAACACCGAATGAACAAAGAGACAATTATTTTCATATTTTTTTTTTTTTTGTGACAGATTACCTCTCTTCCCCACGCCAGTTGTTCACACAAACGACATGTACGTGGGACTTAAAGACGTTTCTAAATTCGAACTTGAGCAGGGATTAAAACTGTTTTCTCCCAGGATTATGCAGAGGTTTGCCCCTAGTGGTTGGGCATTTTTTTTTTAGTTTTGCTTACCATTCCCAAATTTATGCCAATGAATACAAGCAATCAATATCTTACACCCACAAGATGGTGTAATAAAGGATGCATTGGAACAAGGAGGATGACGGCGGGGGGGGGGGGGGGGGAGGTGGCTGGAGCTGGAGACGGCGGTTCAACTTGAAAATATGTTTGAACTTTTTCACACTTCTAAAAGGGATATGATACTTCTATAAGGGATATGAACTGTGCTTCTGAATATGAAGAGGGCATGTTGTCACCCATATATAGCGCGTAGAGTAGGAATTTAGTTCGTTGTAGATTATGTAGGCCTGCAATATTTGTATCGAAGACCGGAAGCATATCTATAAAGTCCCGTAGTCTAGTGTCACTGAGGCAAGGATTATTATTTTTTTTTTCAATCAACATTCACAGTATTGTTCCTATCAATACTCTTGTAAAAGTACATCCTCCCCTCTGTACGTTTTGTGCCATACACAAAAAGTCATTGGATCATTTACGTACTGGTCACCTTTACACATCCTCATTTATTCTAGATACTAATGAAAGGCTTTTAAAGGAGCAATTCTTCTTTTCAGAGAAAAAGATTTCTTCTTTGGTTACATTTATGACGTAACTCACCCATGTATTTTTTTAATTTTCTATACGAAGTCTCATGATTGTAAATACAAAGATTGTATGTCCATTATTTTGATTTAAAAATTTAAATTTGATTTATCCACCCAGAAAGTATATCTACTTAAACAACAAGGGGAAGATTGATTTCGCACATTTCTGCGAAGATTTTTTTTTGTCAATTTGTCCTGAAGTTTTTTCTTGTGTAGATTAAGTTCATTTGTTGTATAAAATTTTGTTTTTGCTTTCGTTTTTCGTAAAATAACTGTGCTGGTTATACTTGATTCTATGAAGAGAATCGATTGTACATGTATTTACTGAGACAATAAAGTAAGAATAAATGGAGGAAAAAAATTGCTTTTGTATTACCATCAGGGCTATCACAAATGCTTTTACGAAAATGTCAGTCAATCTAACCCAATGTCGTGAATTCCGTACGATTCCGCCAATTCCGGTGTTTTCGTATGAACAAGCCTGGCAATCTCATTGTGTTACAAACAGAAATATCATGGCGCAAAATGGAATCAACGCTTTTGAATCGTGACATATCGGACCGTACATTCGTGTGAAACAGTTTTTACCTCAACACTTCGAAAGGGATAGTATATTAAAAGCTTCATCTACTCGGGTATTCCGGGCAGGGGGGGGGGGGTGTTTGGTGTGTTCTATGGTTGGCAACCCCCCTAAATATTCCCTTGCCCCCACTTTTGTCAATGTACAGCACCGCTGTAATTCTAATGACTTTTCTAGAACTGAACAAAACAATAACAACCTTCCAAGTTTGAGAATTGATACCTATAGTCCCTGTGATAACGTAAAAGCACCTTTTGATTACAACTGTGTCTATCTACTCAACGTTGATCATGAATCGGTTATTGCACATGACCTACATTTACTCCATGTCAAAAAGTACACGTCGTCCAAAAAGTTTTTATCTAGTCTTTACAATATTTATAACTCTATCAATTCTGTTTATTATATAGCTGTGACTGAAACTTGGCTCGACACTATAATGATACTACTTTGACGTTGAGTATACCTGGTTTTAATTTAAAGCACAAAACCAGATATGGGAGCGGTGGAAGTGTACCACTGTACGTTAGTGACTGGTGCAACATTACCAATGCAAA
>CM037831.1:39208476-39243409 GCA_021234535.1 Stichopus chloronotus
AAATTGTCATATTTTGCAACTGAAAGTCAAATATGTTATAGCCAATTAAAAAAGAAATGTTTAAGCCTCATTTTTGCACACATGAATAATCATATCCATCCCCATTGGTTTGTTTGATTTCAGGGAACAGCGATTAATGGCTATAGGCTTTCTTGGAGGGTGAATTTTGTAGGGCCATCAAATTGTCCAGACAATTTTCAGATTCAAGTATCTGGTAGATGAAAGCATAGTTCTCTTTCAGATATTATAAACGGTGAATTTTTTCCCTACTTTCTTTTCCCTGAAACACTGACGAAGAACAGGCGATTTCGAGTACAACTCATATTTAAGCTTTATTCGACTCACTTGGTGGAACAATTTGTAGCTTACAACATTCAGAAAGATGGATGTGCTGCTTAAATTGGAGAAAAGTAGCCGTTTTTGTTAATCTTCCATCCTTCTCTTCAATTTGATACCAATCGAGATAATAACATCTACACCACATTTCTTTTGAGTAAAATTTCATTAGTTGGTATGTTAATCATGATAGAAAGAAGACTTGATTTAGTTCCTTTTTTAAAGTAAAATATTTAACGGGACCGGGTCTTGTGTAGCATTTCCGTGTGAATAATTTCACAACAAATTCCTACGCAAATGGATTTCTTTTGAAATTAGGCTACATTTAGAGAAACAGACCATAGTGCAGTAGTTTGGAATATAGCCAGTCCTTTAGTGAACTTTGAAAATGCAGAAGTAACAGCTCACCCTTCTTTAATTTCATGCACTCAATGAAGCTCTTCAAGTTGGTCTTTATATTTCTGCATGTTTGCTACGTGAGAACAAACTGTGGAAATTTTCAAAATATTTTCAACACAACTATATGTTCACCACTGAAAAAAATTAACGCCACATCTGTAAACAACTTTTCACAAACACTTATCAATTACAGGTATCATATCATACAATCTTAAAAGTTACGAATAAACAAATCTCACTCAACAGACTTCAGGTAATCTTAAACGTTACCTTCTGAGAATGTCACTGAGAATTACATATGATGTTACACATTTAGCAAAAGGTTTTGTTGGAATAGAATATATGATTATACCAGTCACATGGCATATTGTGACATTTACCGACTCAAGAGGGTTTACTCTATTCAAACATGTGAAGGTGGCAAAATCCCTCCCTTTCCTTTGTACATTGTTACAGCCTTTTAAAGACACTCCTTCAAAGCAACTACGAATAAACAAATCTCACTCAGCAAACTTTACAGGGGCAGCAATTTTTGTTTTCTATTTACTTGTATTGCAAGGCCACTAATGTGTTGTAATTTTTGCTCAAAATCTACAGTTACAGAGCACAGAATTTATGGAGTTATAAAAACAAGAAATGCAGAATTTCCCTTTTAGCTGCTTTTCCCTTTTTTTTATATTATGTCTTTCTTAGATCAATTTCCGCTTATCGTTAATTTTGTATTTTGAAAGCAAATCACTTAATTTGAACTATACGAAAGAAAACTATAGAACTTTCCTTGAAAAGAGTGAAACGTTGACAATTCAATATACTTTTACAGCTATAAATCCCCAACTGTTGTAGCCCATGCAATCATACCGTGAACATTGTGCAAACACACGCATTAAAAATAACATTCAGATACTTCTTTAAGAAGAAGAAAAGTAAAAACATTGCCATCACCTACAGGCCTAACAAAAATGGAAAATCTGATTCTTATTACTCTTGCCATGAATGACACAGTATGTGGTACAATTCGAGAAGGTTAATATTTTAAATACGGAATTAAGTAATCTAAATGATAGCCCTAAAATAGTGTTGTTGCACGATAAACACATTGAGCACATTAGATACGTGTCAATTGCAAACTTTCTTTCAAGAGTCATAGGCCTATATAGTATTGGTTTACAAATGTAGTGTTAGGAGTTTCCAGTTTCACTAAATACTGAAATCAAAATTTCAATATAAACAAGACTATATGTTTAACATATATATTCGTGCCTTTTTGTGATGTCAACACTTCTGAAAAAGCTCAGATATATTTAAATATTGTTCCTGAAAGTCTTGAGGTATTTCTCGTATTTACACAGACATACGACCGAGGCAGAATATATACATTTACAAGAGACCTATATGGTTCCCTACATGAAGATGATTATTAGGTGAAAGGGACTCACTGAGTTGATATTGTTTACTTTGAGAATTGTTTGAAGACAATTATTGCAAAACAATACTCGTAATTAGCCTCGTCAGCCATATTTCTATACTTGGAGTAAGTAAAAAATTGAGAAATCGTAGATTGTTTTAGAAACACGGTTGTTGATGGCTAGTATCTTATGATAAAATGAATCTCGTCACAGACTTGCAAAGTGATGAAATTGATAGTACCACTAAGTCTTCAAAGAATATTATTTGTTTGTGGGGATGCTAGGTAACTTACATGCAACGATTCGTTCTGTGAAATACGTACATGTAAAAAATATGACTTCTTCCAACCTCAAACACTCTTAAGTTAACCTAAAGAACATTCTTATCAGAAAATACGTGTTTCAAGATAATTTGTCTCACGTTTGTGACGTCACGGTTATTATGATTGTGTATCGATTGTGATGTGCTTATCTCACTCGGATGAGTCGAAGCCTAAAGCGAAAAGTACACCTAAAATTTGGGGTACTTGAAAATGGCATTTTCTTCCCGCCCTGTGTTGGCAATGGAATGGACAATTAACTGATTTCTTTCAAGTAAAAATGTAACACAAAATGGTTGTGAAAGTTAGTTGCATTACGTAAACTTGATAAAAACAAAGATTACATATTAATGTATAACATCGTTTGCACAGGTTTGATTATTTGGATATAACAACAGCTTTCATTTAGTCTAAACTACATGTGACATTTTTGGGGTATCACCTCAGAAGCAGTTTGTGATGAACGCGCAGCATGTAGGCATGTGAAAACATTCTGTATTCTCAACAGATTTTCAAGGGGGGGGGGGATAGGGTTGGGGAGGGGCTGGCAGTCAAGCGTGAAGGGCGCACGCGATCCCCAAGCGATCGTCGGGGAGTGATCTGATGGGAGGGAGCACAACCCCACTTCTAGAAATTTGTGACAGTTGAGCTGCTAATTGATGCAAGACTGTGTCACCTAGAGATGATTTCTTATTCTATATGAAATAACAGTGGCATATTGTCAACCTCTTCTCAACCCAGCGGTGCTTTATGAGGGAGTGGAGAGTGGGATTCCCTATAGGGGGCAGTCTCTTTTTTGAAGGAGTGGTACTTTTCACTTGGGTGTCACATAACTGCCCGTAGAAAACACTGTTTATGAAATTGTGATACGGTTATCGTTTTATCTACTCCCACAGTATAGATTTCATTATTCATGGTACAGTGATCTCAAGTTAAAGAGGGCCAATTAGCTCGAAGTAAACATGATCTACGATGCTTTAAGTTATTGGTCCTTTCAACATCCGCCATGGCTGGTCATGTAACAGAGCAAAAGCTAAGACGGGAAACTTGTGGAACAACAGGTCTTCAATCAAGACCCTCCAAACGTGCCAATGAATATGGTAAGATTCTAAACTGTAAACCGACACACACTGCAACTGCACAACTCCTTATGCAAAAAATGTGTAGGTGTAATCATACCCCTGGAAAGCGGCAAAGTTTGATACAAGATGCCTGGAGCATACCTCCAAAAGGTCGTTTCATTTGTCTCTGTAAGCATTGTTTTTATTACAGACAGTCAGCTTTCATTTGTAATCAACTCTCATTATTCAAGACTTAAAAAAGTGTATGACAATGTTATAAAAAACAAACAAACAAAACAAACAGCATTATGAGGGTATTATACAATAGCGTGTTATTGCCTACCTAGTCATTAAAGCTCAAAAGATGGAGCTTTTTGTGAACTATTTAAGGGACTTTGCTTGATTTTGTCCGTTCAAATACAATATATTGTATTATATATTGATAAAGGACATTTTTAAAGAAAACAGCACCTTAATCAAATTAAGGAGATGTAAATCACCACAAGATACTACTAATATTGTAATATGATTATTTCATTTTCCTTTGCATCGAGTTTCCTAATATCTGCGAGAAAGAAGTACTTGGATAATTCAGGTTGAAATGTTATCGTAAGAAGATATTTATTGCCCACCCAGCATGGTACTATGGAAATGTCCTTCAAGGCGAAAAGGCGGCGAGGGTGGCGGGAGTATGCGTGCCGTGGTTGCTGATTGGAGAGCTAGGTGGGCAGGAAAGGAGCAAAATTAGGACCTTAGAAAGATTTGAGCACCCTTTTCGTAGCTTTCTGATAAACCTTGAACTGGGATTCCAAAATGTGCCAGTATCGACTTAAGAGGCACTTAGCCAAAGCCGTTCATTAGAATCTGTCGCTACTGGTCTGATTGACACGGGCTACATTTGGCGACTGCAGGTATATGTCATGACCTCTTCATAGGCACTCGCCCGGGTCCGTGACTTGTTATTTTGAAGTAAGGATGTGGTGCATAAACATTTGAAGACCTTCGATAAAAAAATAATGGGATATTATTCTTCTTATTCTCATTGTCTGTTCGTTCAAATCAAGTGTACTTCTCCTTACTCAAACTACACTGACGGTAATGCCCTGCATTCTCATCATAGGTACATTCACTGTACCCCCACGCCCTTCAGAGTCACTTTATTGGCAGTCACGGAGAAGTTGCAGGGTAAGAGTCACTTCTAGCGACTGGCAATTGTTACTCAGTAAATGTTATACCACTTGACGAAAGACACTTGTGATGTAGTTTAAAGTAAATATACTAAGGTTGTCGTATTTGCTGATCTTGGGGAAAAAATATTCATGTGCCTTTACTATGAATATAAATGATAAAATACAAATAATGTGGAAATTTCCCAAAAGAGAACATACAAAAGATGCTCTTACGATATGTCGAGAGATGTCATTTTAAAACAAATAGAAAATACCAAACGGGGGTGTGTAAGTTTGTTCTACCTTTGGCTATGTTTACATTGCTGCTAACTTTGCTAACATTGCTCTAAGCCTGGGATGATTTGTGTATATAACCTATCAGATCAGGGATATGTAAACATTCAAATATATCTACTGTGAAGTATACGGTTAGAGGCATGTCATAGAAACGTGAATCTTATTTTAAAATTGTGTACATATGCGGGAGGGGGTTATCATAACTAAGTTGAACCAATCATTAATCATCTATTAAGCTAATTCTTCGATATATGGAGGAATTACCTCGTTGGAGGTACCCGTTTTAAGGGTGCATACAGGGTAATGCCAAGTATTCCTGAGTGTGTCCTGACTGATATTGCCTCTGTAATTCATGAGTTGTATCACGTTCGGCAGAGATATTGCATAACGCTATACTGCTAAGCGCTGTGGGTCGAATCTTTCCTTTTTTTTCCCCCTAATACAGATAAATCGCACAGAATCTCCGATATCATGTTGATAAATCATAAAAAATGTTGCTTTCTCCACTCTTCCCATAAATGTAACGTGCGACATCTTTTTGCCACATCATCAGCCGGTAAACGTATTATTCTTGTGACGAAACCTTCGGGTTTAAACGAAAAGTTTAGTCAAGCTAGGTCATTAACTATATAGGTATCGTCACCATCACCATCATCATCATAATCATCATCCTCTTCCTAATTATAATAATTTGATCATATTATCATCCTCCTCCTTTCCATATCACAATCATCATCAGATCATTATCATCGTCATCATAATAAGTGTTCATCTGTCACTTCTTGCAAACTGAGCAGCACCAGCACCAGCAGCATAGCACCCAGCAGCATCGCCAGCAGCAGCACCAGCAGCAGGAGCAGCAGCAGATCACCAGAGCCAGCAGCAGCAGCAGCACCAGCAGCAGCAGCAGCACCAGCAGCATAGCAGCAGCAGCAGCAGCAGCACCATCACCCTCACCATCACCATCATATCATCATCACCATCATCATCATCACCATCATCATCATCATCACCATCATCATCATCATCATCATCATCATCATCATCATCCTCACAGCAGCAGCAGCAAACTACTCTTTGGCCACTGTTTTGTAAACTCTTCATTATACAAGAGTACGTTTATCTCCTTATTTTCTAACTTCTCCCACGGGCTTAATTTAGAGTTCTAAAGCTTGAATTTCGACTCCAGCTAAACTGATTTCCTTTTCGTTGAAATTTCTCCACAACAAATTGGAGAGTAGGCCTAAGGATATGTGTTGTTTCCTTCCATCTGTGAGGAGATCCCACGTTCCGTTCGTGTTTATTCACGATCAAGTTCACTTAAACGCATCTGTCGTAAGGTAATGAAGAAAACCATACTCGGTGACGGTCCGCAATGTAGCAATAAAAGTGGTTCTTGAAGATTTAAAAAAAAAAAAAAACAGATAATATTTTCGAACATGACTCTTTGCAACATTAACCTATTACATTCGTATAAACGCACCCACGTATGTTGAGGTACCAATCTCTGTGTTTTTTCTTCCGAACTTCGAAAAGTTTTTATGCAGATTTGTGGGATGGTAACCATCTTAAGATGATCGACAATAAATTGCACACCAGGTTTAAAGGGGAGGTGCGTGTAGCTAGCTGTTACATAGCCTTTCCGTAATCTTCGATGTTGACGTCCTACAGCAGAATCAACAATGATGCACTCTGTGAAAGAAAGTGACCAAACTCTAGTCTGATAGAAGAAATTCTAAGGAAGATAAAAATCACGTAATAAAAAATAAAAATACAATTAAAAGTAGCATTCTTTGCGCTTAGGAGACACTGGAAAGACTAATTTGAATCTTTAGTGTTCTCTTTCTGACATCGGCTTTTGACTGTTTGAATAGTTCCCGGCAATTTTCCCACCCCAACTCAGTGATAATTTTCAACCCACAACTCCAACCGAGACAACGTACCAAGTAGGACTATTGCCCCTCGGACAATCCCATCAGCTTCACTGAAGGGATTCGTCCACAATTCTTCAAATTTAAAGTGTATGGGTGGGAATTGCCCTTGTGGAAATTGTCCCGAATGGGGGTGGCGGGGGGGGGGGGGGGCGAGGGTTCGTTGTATGGTCACATGCTGTGCTGATGGATCATTTTCGTGGAGACTGCACATACAGTTACGTTTCCCCCCCCCCCCCCTCTTTCTTCCTATCAACTACCCAATCATCCCACCTGGGGTAAGTTGTGATTCTCAGGTGGTAAGAAAAATTGAGATTTAATTTTTGTCGTTGATATCTTTTATATTTTGTATGTTTTGTTTGCTTGTGGTGAAAGTTTTTCTCTGATTGGCACTGGTCGGTAAAGGTGAACAGATGGACGGGGGGGGGGGGGACAGATCGGCCGTGGGGAAGGGGAGAGGATTGGTTGCAGTAACTGGTGTGAGAGTTGTAAGGTTGGAAAGTGTTCTTGACGCGGAAATAGTATAGGTAAGACTGTTAATATAGTCCGGTGTAAAGCCCCACGTAGCATAGTCTATCAACAAGTACAATAGAAAGTTACCTGAAAGACGGACAAGAGAGAGGTGGCTATATTATTGCATTAAAAGATCTGTGGGGTGTTCCCTCCATTTTGGTAGATAATTCGTCTCTCTTTGATGAAATTGTAACTTTGCTCTCCCGGTGGGTTTGTTTATTGGTCAGTCAAAGGTAATTGCTAGGTAAAACTGGATCTTATCGGCGAGTGTTGAAAAAAAATATATAAAACAATCAATATTTAGAGGGCGGACTATGTTTTGTAAAACTATGGTGTTGCTAAGGATAAGACTCTGAGACATAGGAGCTGCCAAAAGTTAAAGAAATAAATAAAACGAATAAACGTCAAATAAAAATATTATACCATTTAAGAAAGTACTAGTAATAACAATACCAGTAAAAGGAATAAAATTGATATGGTAGCACTATTACTACTACTACAAACTACAAAGGCATCAGTCAGGGTTGTCATGGAAATGAGCAAAAGAAAGTCCGTAGAGTGTCAAACCGAAGGAAGCTACTGCGACCGAAGCCTCTTGTTTAAAAGTTTCGTAATTATTCATGCATATAATATACGTGTTATAAAATTCCCTACAGTGTTTGTTCCCAAACAGTAGACACTCTGGCCTTCTGGGAACACCAGATGGTAAGATTTACCGGCAGGATTTTAAGATGAAGTGACGCCCTTAACACATTTTTCGCTTGTTTTCATCATCTATGAAAAGAAGAGATTTTTTCACTTCTCATAGCATAGATTGCTTAAAGAAGAATTTTTTTTTTGCCAGGGTCTGGGTGTAAGTTGGTCAACATTTGGAAAGAGACATGGAACAGAGAATCAATAATTAATATATGACGATGTCACAAGTAGTACACGATCTATGACGTTGACAAAGTGGTTCACGTGACGTATAGGTAACCAAAGCAATTGAAGAGTAGAACTCAGAATTAAAATAATTATTCACACAAAGTTGAATTAAATATTATAATAAAAATAATTATATAATAATAAAATATTATATCATTGCAATAATAGTAATAACAATAACAAAAGTAATAATAACAATAGTAATAATAATCATAGCACTAATAATAATAATAGGCCTATTAATAATAATAGGCTAATAATAATAATAAGCCTACTAATAATAATAGGCCTAATAATAATAATAGGCCTAATAATAATAATAGGCCTAATAATAATAATAATAGGCCTAATAATACTAATAATAATAGGCCTAATAATAATAATAATCCTAATTAATAGGCCTAATAATAGGCCTAATATAGGCCTAATAATAGGCCTAATAATAGGCTTAATAATAGGCTTAATAATAGGCCTAATAATAGGCTAATAATAGGCCTAAGAATAGGCCTAATAATAGGCCTAATAATAGGCCTAATAATAGGCCTAATAATAGGCCTAATAATAGGCCTAATAATAGGCCTAATAATAATAATAATTTACTGCGATGTCCTTTCACACTATATTGGGGTATATAAAGGCGATACGGTTCATTGGAAAGTTGCGTATAATTTAGATGTTGATATCATTGAGAACTACAACGAACAGCTCTTACATACGTTTAGGGCCACTTTACGTGCTTCAAAATTCATCTATGATAATTACATTTTTAAACTTAGGGTGCAATATAAAGGCAGTCTCAAAATGGAATAACTTTTTTCAATATGACGAAAAAACGTGGGATTCGATTTTTCGCTGCCCCTGGTATTCTGTTCGTGGAGTTAAAATTCAGTTTTTTTCAGTTTTGTTTTATTCACCGTATTCTTGGTACGAAGAGATTATTATTTCTTATGAACTTAATTGAAAGTCCCCTTTGTACTTTTTGTAAAAGAGAAGAAGAAACATTAGATCATTTGTTTTGGAGCTTCCACATAGTATCTTCTTTTATTTTAGACGTAGAACATTGGGTTTTGGATCGTCAATTTAGTTTGTGAAAAGAAGATATTTTCTTTGCTTATTGTAGATATATTAAACATCCTTTCAATTTTCTTATTTTGCATTTAAAGTATTACATATTCCAATGCAAAAAAAAGCCGAATTCCTAATATTAACGAGTTTTCTTATAAAGTAAAATTTCTATTAGAGGTTGAAAAGCAGATATCTAAAAGAAGCAAAAGTAAACATTTATTTCATTATGATATTTTATGTAGGTCGTTTAATGTACAAATTACTTAATGTGCAATCATTTCGATTTGTATTTCTTTGGACGTTGCTTTGATACTTGTATGAACATTTGGATGCTCATGTAAATATTTGCTATTGAAAACACTTTAAAAACGATGATCAATGAACGGAAGTGACAATAAAATAATAATAATAATTAGGCATCGGCAACATACAGGAAAAGGCTGAGACAAGTACTGAAGTCCAGGCTAAATGGACGGAATAAAATAGATGCAATCAACGCATATGCCCTACCTGTGATCACTTACACGGCAGGCATAATAAACTGGTCTCAAAATGAGCTGGCAGAACTCGACAGGAAGACAAGAAAGACACTAACAATGTATGGCGGACTACACCCTAGAGCTGATGTGCACCGTCTGTACACTCCAAGAAAGAATGGGATGGAATGGGTTCTGAGAGAAGTCGCAGCCTCTGTAACATTCCAGTGTGCCAGGCCTCCAGGAATACATCATGGAAGCCAAGGACTCAGACCCATTGATAGAGGCTGTATGGCAAAATAATGTACTAACAAATTACAAACCAAAGGAAGTAGCCATGGCAGATTGGAAAAAACAATATGAAGCTGCTCCATGGCCAATATCGCAGACAAGTCCCACAGATCACGGCATGAAAACACCTACCGATGGCTGAAAGACAGCACAGGGCTGAAAATTGAAACTGAGGCACTCATAACGGCTGCTCAAGGCCAAGCCCTAAATACTAAGTGCCATCAGGCCAAATACTCCACACAACAACAGACCCATTGTGCAGAATGTGTGGAGAGAAGGATGAGACCCGTCGCCCATATAACGACTGCTTGCCCTAAGATTGCCGGAAGCCTCTACAAAACCAGACATGACAACATCGCAACAGTCCTCCACCATAAAGTGTGCCAGCACTATATGGAATACAGACGGAACACAGTAACACATGGCTCCACAAGCCCAACCCGACCGAAGAAAATGATAAAACCAAGATCCTCTGGGACTTCGAAGTTCGAACAGATAGAGTAATCCCTGCGAGAAGACCAGACCTGGTAATAATGGACAAGACGGCCAAACAAGCAACATAGTAGATGTGGCCGTACCCAATGATACCCACATAAATGAGAAAGAAAGAGAAAAAATAGAAAAATACCAGGACTTACGACTTGAGGTACAGAGGATGTGGATAGTCAGGGCAAAAGTTGTCCCCGTGGTGGTCGGAGCACTAGGAGGCATCACCAATAACCTTGGAGGCATACTTGGGTCAGATACCAGGCAACCATGAAGTTAGGACCGCTGATAAAACAACATTACTGGGAAGTGCCCACATTCTGAGACGAGTGCTCGACCTCCCCAGGATCCGGGTAGGACCCCGAGGTGTGAGAAGAAGACGCAAAAATGAAGTTCCGACCGAGAGGTTGTGAAAGAATAATAATAATGATAATAATAATAATAATGTACCGCATATGGTGGGATATAACTAAAATTATTTGGTCCAGTTGGGTTTTCTAAGAAAATACTTCATTTCTCCCAAACGGGGTGCAAGTTTATATAACTGCTCTTATGACTATGACTATAAACAAATTAATCCACACGTGTAAATAAGTACAACATTAGTGAGATTTTCGTACTGTTTCATTGATATTTCTTTTGCGTTTTACTATTTACCGGCTAATTTAACGTTTCCTGGGAAACGTTATGAAGTCATTCCTGCCAAGTTCACAAGAACGTCATCATGCAGATGTAATGGAACTTACGGTATCTCATTGCGAGTGTTTCTTGTTGACCTGTATTGTAAACATTGACGGAAGATTTGCGTAAAAGAATCCGAACACAGTCTTTAATGCACTTGTAACTATGGATTTAACTTGTTGTAACAAGACCGTGCAGAACTTCACGCATCATAGAGAGAAAAGTCTAAAGGAAAAGTGGATGAATTTCCTAAATCTTAGGTGTGGATTAATTTGCTAGAGCGTATAGAACCCCAAGCATCACGTCTGAAGAATACATTCATCAAGTCTGAAGAATGTATCGAAAGGCAAAGACTGTCTCAAACGTATGTGGCCAGCCAGTTTGGATTTGACTTGCTGAATACTCACAGGAGCGTGCAGAAACTCACGCATCATGGATGCAAGTACACACTGAAAGCCAAAGGCTGTCGTAACTGGACGCAGGCTCAGTAACTACAGGCAAAGATAGACATGCAGTAGCGTAGGCCTACTTTTAAGGGCGTGCAGCCGCCCCACGCATCAGATGGATAGATGTACATACGTAAGGTTCTTGATTCGTTTAAAATCTCCTTAAGAAGAAACTGGTCCATTAAAGCGGACTTAAGTATTCTCATGTCCATCATCAGAAAGTGAGATTTTCTAGAACTGAAGATAATAAAATCAATTGGATTCAAGTGGGTGAAAAAGTCTAATTTAATATTTGAAAGTAAATATCTCGGTCACAGCACGATCATGTATTACAGTAACATCTTGGTAACATTATAGTCTCTTGTATAAGTGAGAATCAGTATGCACCAGATACCTCAAATTTACACTACGTTACTAACCAGCTGGTTTGATGAAACGTCGCAGCTGCCCCCTTTCCCCTATTACATCCTTCGACGACCGCAATGCCACATAAACTAATTTATTTTAATGATCTTGTATTTGGTAATAGGGCAAATTTGCACTTTTCACCTTCCGTTACGTGTGTTCAAGTAATATTTTCTTTTACGTTATAGACCTAATGAATTCTGTTCCATTTATTAAAGTTCGTACTAAGAAAGCTATCAATTGTAATCACAGCGCCCAGTTAACACCACAGAGAAATGCGCGCCTCAGTTCTGGGATATTAAATAATATCTTTATCGTCTCGGAATGTAATGACATACTACAAAAGATTGGCGGCTTAATATTAAATTCTGTGCTGTTTGCCAGAGGCAATCGCAGCACGTCAATTTCACAATAGACCCGAACTTCAAAATGTATGTTGGAGGGAATGCCCTCCCAGAGTGGTTATATTTATTCCATGCATGGTAACTAGATGGAAAGGTCACTTGCCTTTACTTAGGCACTCTTTATTTATTTATTTTTTGTTTGTTTGTTTATCGTAACCAGTATCCGGTGGACACAAGCAGCACGCAATTGCTTTTAATCTGACAATCGACGCTATCTGACATGTTCTAAACGAACGAAAATTTCGAACGAAAAGTGGCAACGTTGCGTAACTTGTGCGTACAGTGACAAGAAATGCATGTCGAGGTAATTGGTAATTGTTTACGGGAATAAAAGTCCTGCCAAGATCGCTCATTCAGATGCAGAACATGAAAATTGATGATTTTAACAGACTGTGTGTTTGCTCCTTTGTTTCTCCTTGATTTCGCTCAAAAATAGTCTGCCCTATGTCTTTTCCAACATTTTACTATGCAAATAAAAGTTTCGTTTCGTTTTATGAATAACATTTGATGGGAACTTTCTCATCCGGACGTGGAAGCATGACAGGCTATCTCCAATGAGCTCGTTTTGATGACTTATCTTGAGGCCAATTTGTTCTGGTGGGGATGAGAAAAGAAAAGAAAAAAAGTAGTGCAATCCGAAGTAAAGGACGAAAGCATCGGGTTTGAAAAATCAAGATATTTCGTATTGTATCATGGAAACTTTATTTATTCAAGGTGAGGTTCTCTGACTTGTTCAAGTGACCGTCTTTGTTTGCAGTAGACATTGCTTATCTTTGATATTTTATAGCTGTTAGAGCGTTTTAGTTGGTTCACATTGTTTCCTGTCATTAAAATAGTTCTTACATTAACCGTTAGGCTAATTTTTACACTTAGTAATTACAGAATTGGTGGCGTTGTTACGTCTCGGAAAAGTTTAAACTGTAGATATACGATTTATGATTGCTGCTTTGAAACATCTATAAAACCTGTCGAATGTGAGTAAAGGAAAATTGTGGTAATAATTTCCGTAGTTTGATCACAGCTGATGTTACCTTTGAGCAATATTACCCTCGGATAACTTTTTTTCCATATAAACTTAAATTTGAATTAATGGTGAGGAGACTCCCGCCTTTGGACAAATGTAATATCATTGTGAGCACCGTTTTAAAAACTTCGAATAAAAGCTGGAATATGAGTTGTATTCGTAATCACCTGGTCATCTACCTTTGTTCTTCGTCAGTGTTTCAGAGAAGAGAAAGTAGAGGAAAAGATCACATGTCACATAATCAGAAGGAGAGATATGCACTTCATCTTCCAGATATTTGAATATGAAATTATCTCGACATTTTTGTTGGCCCTACAAAATTCAGGCTCTCTAAGAAAGCATAGCAGTTAATCGCTGTTACTTGAATTCAAACAGATCAATTGGGAATGGATAAGACTATTCATCTATGTAAAAATAGGCTTACAACAATATTCTTTTGTTCTATGACATATTTCACGGAATTTGTATCCGTGAAATATTCTACTGATAAATTTGCAACTTATATTCTAGCTTAAAGTCGATAATTCTGCTTACCTAAATTCATGTAAATTTATCACCCGCATGAGGGTTGGGTGTTACTGATCAACAATGAGAAAATTTAATTTTAAAGAACGCTACGCTCATTTTAAGTTAGGAAGTTTATAAATGGCCGATAAATTATCCCGAAAAAGAGGAAGATCCATTTAAAAGGTAACCTCCAAATGAAGTTTCTTTAGCATATTCTTTTTGTTTAAGAATTAATACGTCCTCTTAATTTGTTTTAGTTAAAACGCAATTAAATGACGATAAGTGGTTTAACCTACTAGAGCGCTAAAGCGTCTAGTCTGGAGAATTTGTACCACCAGTCCTTTCATTATTTCAGCGAATATGTATGCATTTCACACCTTTATAGAATATTCTTCGTTGATTCCATTATGTATCGTAACCTGCATTTCAGCGTTCTTATGTTGCATTAAAACACTCGGAAATTGTATATTATGCAATATTCCACGTCATTGATATTTAGTTAAGGTTTTCTACTCCTGGCTTATCTAACGTTTAATTGGCGATGCAAGTTTTGGTATTTCATAACATGCCAAACTTATGGCAATGAAATCTCAAAAATAGATTTGATATACATCAAAACCACGTGACGCCGTAATGTTGAAGGTAAAGAATAATAATGATGATAATATGATGTTAATATAACGATGATAATAATGATGATAAATTATAATGATGAAATGATGATGCTCCTGCTGCTCCCCCTGCTGCTGCTCCTGCTCCCCTGCTGCTCCTCCTGCTCCTCCTGCTGCTGCTCCTCCTCCTCCTCTCCGCTCCTCCCGTGTCCCCCCCCTTCCTTCCGTTCCGCTCCGTCCCTTCCTCCTCCCTTCCTCCCTTTCCCTCCCTTCCTCCCGTTGCCCTCGTTATTCGCCCTTGCAAAAGTTGCAACCAGTTTAGAACCAGTGGAACAGCAAGTACCAGCTGAAAACAGTTGTTACCAGTTGCTAACCACTTAAAAAACCACTGGCGGTGAATTAATCATATATCACAGCGCGTGGTTTCACTTATACTCCCTCCCGCCTTCCACTGGTGTGTCTTTTTTGCAGTGCCAACAACAAGGCTTTCTAAAAAACCCATTTTCTGAAACTATTAAAACTTAAGTGTACAAAATAAACATGGGAAAATAGCGTTCAAAATATGATATTTTCAAATAATAAATGTGATGAGAGCTGGAGACTTAAATTACAAAGCTCATAACTAATCCTAAAAGAGCATTGTTCATTCTACGAGCTTCTCCTCATTACTGGTTTCTTTACCGTTTTGATGAACTTCACGAAAGAAACTTTAAATGGATGACCAGATGATGGGCCCAATATGTGCCCTTAACGTCGCATTAGCAACACTCACCTTGGTTAAGTTTTCTGCTTTATTTACCTTTTTTTCAGTTGACTGTTTCTTTTTTTCTCTTTTGGATGATGTTTGTAGGAAGAAAAGTGAATAAAATGATAATGGAATATATCATTGATAGTTTTACATCGTATTGGTACATAGAATTGAAATATCATCATCATATTTTTTTTTAAATTATTCGTGACGGGAAAAAGGTAAAATAGAATCGATTCCCATTCTCAATGGCGTCCTTGTCGACCTGTCTTGCAGTTTGGCCAATTATCGATTATGTTAACTTTGTTGGAAATAACCATTTATCAGCGACCAGGTAGAGTAAAAATTAAGCAGAATTTCTTGAAAACCTTCAGTCAGAACCGTTTACAATATCAAATTAATTGAGTCATGTGACAGTGACACCTCATTTGTTTTGTCATTGTTAGTTTTTTTTTTCTTTTTTTCAGGAGACCCATTGAGCTGGTTCACAAAGTTCATAATATTTTGTCTCATCTATTGCCTATTACGAGTATGTTCATGGTAAATCGTCAAACTGAAATAATTCTGATGATCTGACACACAGCTGAAGCAGCAACGATAGGGTAATTAATGATCAAACATCCCTTATTGTACATCTGACCAGACTCTTTTTTTCCATAAGAACTAAGGATAGGCAATCCGGTTCATAAAAAAACTACAATTTGTCAAATTTTCAGTGCAAGTAGGGATAGATACATGACTAATGGGCTATATTAGAAGTATTGACATACAATGATGTCCTTCAAACATGTCACAAAATAAACAATATCAACTCGCTGTGCCTCTTTAAGCCAATCTGGACAGAGCAGGACTTTAACGTTAATTGATAATTTGTTCACAGTTCAATGAACTCACTGCTTTGGTTTATAAGTACACGTCGCCTACCGTCGAATTACTTATAGGGGGCAGTCAATTCCGGCTCGATTATTGAAGTACAAGGAGCGATAAAATTGTTATCTCCTTTGGACACACTGTATCCCGTTATGTAAATCTAAAATTTTTACACCCATTTCTGTGGTGAAATTACCATAAACGGTGAATGTGAAGCTGTGTTTCATACAGGTTGAATTTCAACTTGTAGTAGACTTTCGCTCTTTGATGGACACAGGGAACTATGACATATTTCACTGATGAGCTAAATTCTGTGTTCGGATTTTGAGGAAGCACCAAGAATCAGATTAAGACACCAAATCCATAGTTTTGTTTCCTAAGGTTTCATTTTCGTTTCTCACGCCATGTATACCTGATATACCTGACAAGATTAACGTTAAGTTTATGGTCAAAGACAAAAAAAAAGTTTAAAAAAAGGTTAGAGGATTTCAGTTCGCTCTACAAATGCTCGTACATACTAAATTAAAAGAGTGGCGGTGGATTCTTCCGGATGAGAGTATCTTAACAAAACTCAATTTGAGACAGGTAATCGTTGGTCATCCTCTTTTTAGCAAACAAAGGGAAAACAATAGAAATGTAAACCACTTTAAGTCAGTTCACTTTTATCTTTCCCTGACCCCCTAACCCCCTACCCTCCAAAAATCGTAGTGACATGCGACAGTTTGGGATAAAGCTGTCTTCTGATAGATTTATTGATAAATATTACTAGTAACGTCCGGAATCCAAGCGGCAGAGAGAAATGGCGGCGGCCGAACTCGTTAGATCAGCACAAGCCCTCTAAAGGTCCTCCGTTCTGTTTGCTTATCAACCATCAGGGTTTGTTTTATTGACAAAGATCATTCGCACATCGGCGTAAGTAGGATTTATGCTAACAAATGAAACTTCCGCGCACACACTCAGAGTAAACACGGTCTTTCTTTCTCTGTGGGGGGGGGGGGGGGTACTTTGAGACGGACAAACTCATTAATAGCCGTGGATCTATTTTGATACTCCACAATAAATAAATAAATTGGTATTACCAAACCTCAAGATGCTGTGTAGGTATGTGGTCTGTATTAATATACTAGTGCTTTACATCTGCTGTGACATCAAATAAACTCCAGCGTCATCAACTTATTTTCGGAATGCTCTTTCTTTGAATAAGTTAATCGCCATATGTAATTCAGTACCTTGATAAATTAATTGTTACTGTTACTCAACCTATATAAGTACAGGAGTTTACACCAGAAGCTACGGATGAGACAGTATGTATGCATGAGACTATTAAAATTATAAAACGGATGGTCTCATAAATTAGCTTGATCTTAGCTTTTACACTGCATGCACTGTGTTGTTACTTGTATTGTGTGTACGGTGCTTGTTTGTACAAACTTCATCGACCGAATGCAGTGAGCAATACGGCAGACTGAAATGCGGAAGTGACGTAAACGAATTCTGAGACTTTCGAGTCACGAGACGACCCGTTACCTTTAAATGGTTGTGCCACAGATCACATTTTACGACCTTGGTAGTTTGAATTTACATAATCTGGAAACTTTTGTCAAAGATAATAATCTAAGCTCAATGCAGCTGGATCGACGTTATATGGTCCGAGGTGCTGTTTTGTTATCAAAATGATCTGAACACAATTTTGAAGTGACAATGTAAATGAACACAACGATGCAACAAATAACTGTGCTAGTAGCTTGAAATGACGAAAAGAGTTCAAACTGTCAATTTATAAATATCTAACATCTTTTCATAGTCGGTTTTCTACAACCCCATAATTTTCGGTGCATTCGAGTTATCTACTTTGAAACGTGGCTAACAGCCTAACACAACAAGCAAACAGAGAAAGAGAGAGAAGTTTGCAGTGTTGCGAGAGTCTATATTCACGTGTAGTAATTCTATATGCTAAGGAAACATTTCAAAAACATTATCGTTACTCTTTCATTTGATTATTTTAAAAAAAATTGTCTGTAAACTAAAATCTGCTATATTGAAATTATTTTAAAACGAAAAGTTTCCCTTTTAGTCCCTATAAAAAACTATGCATTCAAAAACATCTCTAGTTCCCCGTTGTGAATAAACAGATTCTCCATGATCTTCTAGCCCCATGACCAAGGGTGCCATCCACTACCTCCTCCTCCACCTCCACCTCCTCCACCACCTCCTCCTCCACCTCCTCCACCACCTCCTCCACCACCTCCTCCACCACCTCCTCCACCACCTCCTCCACCACCTCCTCCACCACCTCCTCCACCACCTCCACCACCTCCTCCCCACCACCTCCTCCACCACCTCCTCCACCACCTCCTCCACCACCACCTCCTCCACCTCCTCCTCCACCACCTCCTCCACCCCCTCCTCCACCACCTCCTCCACCACCACCTCCACCACCTCCTCCACCACCTCCTCCACCACCTCCACGTTCAATTACAATTTCCTTCTTGTCACAATCTTTCCCATTTTTACCACCTCCTCCTCCGCCGCCTCCACCTCCGCCTCCTCTGTCATTAGTGCCTCCTTTGTTGCCACACTTGTTGTATGCATGACGTTCTTCAAGGTCTTCCGTGAGCTTTTCAACCAGATTTTCTTGCCTTTCATTCAATACCTGATAGTAAAATGAAAAGAACGACCTTGGAAAATCTTCGATACAAGTCCTTATATTGTTTGCTAACATTTGTAGGAACGTGCGGTGATTAGAACATTGCTAAGTATGCAACCAATGTTTTTCAAAAAGAAGAGAGAGAGAGAGAAAATTCGATGTGATAAAAACGATAAAACAGAACCCTCTTATTCTATTTTATTTGGTGTAGTAGTACCTCCAATCATGTATAGTGTTGTATGCTCAAGGACCATACAGGAAACAAGATTGAACTTTGCTCTTAGGCCGATTGATATTCAAAGATGAGGGAGTTATCGGCTATCAAATGTTGAATGTTATAATTCTACTTCCATGGATCTGTAAAATCACGTGTGGTGGCATGCGTGTAGGTGTGTATGTGTTTGTGCATGTGTTTGCGAGTTAAATGCTGAAGTTAGTAAATAGGATCAGTATTAGTCCAATGGTGTGAGTGCTAGGAATCTTTTCATCGTGAAGTGATTACAAAATTTGAGAATTTTCCAGTCGGCAAAACCGTTTGTTAACGGAGGAAGAGTCATCCCCATACCTACGGTGCCAATGTAACTTTGACAGTAAATTTAAAGTGAGGCATACATTGTTTCATCCACCCTTAAATATTATTTATGAAAAATACCATCTAAATAACACGTTTTTTTTTTTTGGCAATTTCGAAAGAAAATTTTAAGACTCTCTCCTTCCCAGCTAGAATGGCAATGAGTTTGTGATCTTCATCTCCATCTTAATACGACAATCATTTGGTTTTCTCAACGACCGTTTACAGAAGAATATTTATAAACAGTATCAAACATATCTTAACGTTTCTATACGAGTCATGTGAAATAGTTATGCCAGCTATTTTTGTGTACGTTTCAGGATGTTTCCGAATTTCATGTATAGAAAAGCCCCTAAGTACTGAAAACATCTCAAGTAATTCTCGCATTGCCTGTAAATAGCAGTATTTATCTAAATCATAATAAAAGTTTTGCCGTTGATATGGTTACTAAGAGGACCCTTTCGTCTCATTGAAAACCTCAAGAGAGATGGTTCTATCAATCAATTGAAGCAATAAAAGCAGAATCATATGGGAAAAAAAAAAAGGAAAAAGGGTAAATTACGCAGTGCGATAGGTCAGGTCTCCATGTATATGTGTCAACGGTATTTTGTAGCCTAACACTTTCTTCTTAGTTGTGTTCTTTTTATTATGTACGTCTTGATACAAGAAGAGACTAAGTTGTGTTTTCTGTTATACGTAGGAATGGTTTTTTCCCAGATGTGTTTCTCAGACCAGATAGTTGTCTGGGAAGCAAATCTAATTCTGCGTAGTACCAGCCATTTGTTACAATTTCCTTCTAATTATTAATCACCATAAGTCACCACATTAATCCTATTAATTATACTGAGCTTCAAAGCAGTAAAAGTTAACAATACTAAAAGCTCATTACCAGCTATACCTAATAAAGATATGAATAAACATTTTTTTCTCACTGCATTGTATACCATATCTGATATCGTGACCGGACAACTTTTCCAGACAATTTCCCCCCTTCCGGTCATTTCCTCGGACAATCCGTTTCAGGGGAATGGTTATGGTTACGTTCAGTGTAGGTGAAAACTGTCCAGGTGGAATTGTCCCAGAGAAAATTTTTCGGATAGAAATTTTCTTTCGATGACTGGAGAATTGTATGGGGGGGATTGTCCGGGACCCACCTGGCATGCCCTGTAAGGTTGGATTGTCAAGTCAGGCACATAAGGAAAGGTTAACATTACAAGTCTTGAGAGTTGGCATCGTGCATGATATCATGGTACGGATTGGGAGCTGCTCGTACTACCGATGCAAGCGATACGATGCCGGACTTGGAGCCACAGTGTAGAAAATGTTTACAGACTTGGTACATGTTCCTTTGAAGAAAACACGTAATCCACTTCATTCACCGAATCGGATTTTTTCAAGGAAATCTTTGCGTTTAAATTTAGATATTTCAAATACAAACACACTGTAAAACTAGATGTAAAGAATTTTTTGAAAACTATTTTAGCAATTCTTAATTGCCCCCCTGAGAACCTTAGTCAACATGTTTTGTCCATTTTTGTGCGCAAGATGCAAACTTTTTGGCCCAAATTCAAATTTTCCTCCCTTGTTACAGTAAAGTAACCAAACCCACAAAGAGGACTTGAAAATAGAATCGCTATAGCTGCTCTCTGTTATAATATGGTGGTAATTTTAGTACTACAGATAGCTACCTTCATCCCCACCAGTTCTAATTGCAAATATCTGTCATCATTATTATTCCTGCCTCTATTTTCTTGCAAATATTTATACATGTAGCGCGTAGGCTAGGCCTCACATTTATATTGCACAACGTGCAAATACTCCTAGATTATTGTTACTTTTTATAGCAAAAAAGTTAGGCGTGCTATAGGTGTCATTTCTTATATTCTGTCTGTTCTTGCATTATTCCATGCCTTCAGAATTTTGAATCCCAAGTTCAAGACTTGCTTCACCTCCACTGCTTACCACCGTGTTAACGTTTTTCAAACGTTTTACTCAATCATTTTCATGGAATGGTGTGCATGTTGTGTGGTATTTTTATATATATGTATATGATATTCTCCGAATTGTGTAGAAGTCTAGCACAGTGAACAAAGATTTTCTGTTAAAATCCCCTCGATCAATGTATCCTTCATCAGTTTCACACTAGAGACGATAAAGTTTACTTCTTCAAATGTTGTAGGTGTATCTTCACTGATATCAATTATTTAATTTAATCAATGATTGGATTGAAATCAATGCTTGCTTGACGTGAGATAACTGCAGCTTCGTGCATAGATCGCCCCGTTTGTCTCAGTTTTGATGGACAATGTCGGAGCACAATATTAACATTTCTCCTTACCACTTTCTTTGCTATGGTTGTCATGGCATATTTAAAACTGATAGCTCGTTTCCAGGCAATTCACTTCCCTCTTCAAAATGCATAGACTTATGTTGCCACCGATATTGAATTCCCTTCCCAAAAGCTATAGTGTTCTTGGGAATTTAAGTTTTTTTTCTCACTTTCGTGTGTTGTGAATATAATTCTAAGACATAGTTGTATACTTATTTACCATTGACTTAATTGGTTTGATCTGTTTCACAATACGGGCAAGTCGATACAAGTCTAGAAGTTGGCCAACATACGTTAAAACAGACGTATTGTCAAATTATTACAATTTATGGAGTAGAGGCCAATAAGAAAATACAAACAAATTGAGATAAACATAACCTTCAAATAAATGCATTATTAAAAAAACCTCAGTACCTTAAAGTGTCTCACTGAGTTCATATCAATAATTTCGTGAGGATTTTAAAAGTACAAACACAATGACAAGGCCATATAAAAAGCATAATTAGTCAAGGTCCACATGCAATAGTTATGAGAACAGAACTGTCGCAATGTTTGAATTTGTACCCTGACTTGCCCACTAACCTCCAACAGGTATTGTAATCAACTGCAAATGAAAAAGTCAGATATTGACCATGTTATATAACAAAATTGTCCTGTTTTCTTACTCGCATGGCTACAGACATTACGCAGCACAGCATAATATAAGAGTTTGATTTTTTTTTTTTAATATTTAATATCGACCCATGGGGTGAACTGATTCACCAATATTTCCTAGTATCAAGTTCAGATGACATGTTTTATTAATTGGTTATGTCTCTATCACTTTTTGGTTTCATAAACATATTTCATTTCATGAATAACAAAAAACATCATCTCCTACCCTTGCTATCACTCTACATTGCAGACGTATTACGTTTGATCCCTTGCCAGCTTACACCTTATTGGTATATGTCAATTTAAACCTGTATAGATGTCAATTTTCAATTCGATTATACTAATTAAACAGCACGGTATACTTTACATCATATTCATTGATACTCGAATTCTTTTTTTTTTGACAGAAGGTCCATCTTGTGGCGCTCCGCTTAGTAATCCTCCCACAATTTTAGATGTCACGGAAGAGACGATGGGGGTCCCTTCAGTGTCCCCACCCGACAGATGCGCCCACGCCACCACTGGTGTAAACCATCATGATTAAGGGTCTATACGAAATAAATCCCTGCAAAGAACGAGTTAGGAAGACTAAAATACAACCATCGTTTCACCATTCATACATCTTGTTTTGGAAATGCAAAAATTTACGTCCCTTTCTGTGACGATATTGATAAGTGGTGTATGTGATCGTTTGCATTTCCTTCACGTTGAATTTCAACTTTGAGTATTATTTGTCGTATTAAAATAAGAAAAGTTTGTTTAATTTTTTGTCCTTTCATTATTACGCAAGATATTTGGAGATAGCTTACTCACCAAATAAAATGTTAAATCAAGAGGTTTCTATCATTTTGATAGCGTCTTTTCATGGTTATCATTGATTGCATACTCTGAAATTTTCAAAACACGTCAATGTCCTGATACCAGTGAACGGGTGTTAGGACTTTTGGGCCGAAGACTGAAACCTTCGTGAAACAAAACGCCCGTACACAGTAAATTGAAAGAGTATCATTCACATCAATTTATAATCGCAATGAATTAAAAATGTCCCGGGCGCGAACACGGAATGAAACTTTGTAATAAGTCCAATGGCGCCGCCACGTGGAGGGGAAGCATGTACCTCAAATTCTCAAGATAAATTGACTTGAAAACTCATTTCAGCTACATTTATTTGTAGGAGATGGCATGAGACTAAAATAAACAGGAAATGGGCTCGGAAATGTAGGAAGGTGTTTTCGACGGAAACTTTTCTCGTTCGATACTCGCCAACTGATGGTGGCGCTTCTCTTAGATATTGTATATTTAAGATTTTTTACGAATTTAGATCGATGATTTACCTATTGAGAAATTGCAGACAGGAGATCCTCTTTTCAAGACTGTTTACATGAAGCTTAGGCTAATCGGGAATTGCCGCTTCCGGCAATACGGGGAATTTGCAAAGCTGAAGAAAGTCTCGGCCTCAACTGTTGGTGTCGGGTTAGATAGGCATGCCGGTCTGTGGGGGCAAAATGAAGTCATCCTCAGGGCAGACCCCCCTGCTGGAAATTCCGAACACTTGCCTGATATGTTTTATCATAGACGTATACCAATCATTAAACCATACTGCGACGCCCCTATATACCTCTTCCTCTGCTGATACCTGAGGCCGATACAGGTATTCATAGTCGTGGATATATTTTAATACTCCACAATAAATAAATTACTATTACCAAACTTCAAGTTGATTTAGGCCTGTTGTCTGTATTGATATACTAGTGTTTTACATATTCAGAAGCAGAAAGTAATCTCTAGCGATCACCAAATCCTTTCCAGAAGGTGCGCTTTTTAGCAATTACAATGATGCAAGCCTGCACTTTACATTAATTGGTTACTAATATTCGTTCTACCCCTTTTTACAAAGAAGAGATTTGTTTTTTATTTGCACAATAAGCTCACGTATGGGTGAGTCAATAATGGTTAATTTGTTGGAAAAGAGGTCATATGTTACTACCATGGTGGTTTCATTTAAATAATCTGGAAACTTGTCGACAATAGTACGCTATGATTAAATTCGATATATATATATATATATATTTATATATATTTGAAGAATCTGTATTAATGAGCACAACAATGAAACAAATAACTGTAAACAGGATGGAATCCCATAACTTAAGAAGCATTTGAATTAAACAGGGCGAACACATGAACAAGCGGAAAAAGACAGGAAGAGAAATTGCGAAGTGCTTCAAGTCTATTTATTCAGTTTCTCTTTGCGATAAGGACAAATGTCTAAACCATTATTCTTACATTTTGTACTTTTTATTCTCTAAACTAGGCTGATCTTCTATACTGAGTTAACGCTAAAACCAAAAGTTTCCCTTAAAATCACTTATAAAAAGCAATGCATACAAAGTAATAAATTCCCCGTTGTAAATCGTCAGATTGTTCTTAAAGTTCTACTTATCTTACCAATGCTGAGTGCCACCACCCCCTCCTCCGCCACCGTTGTGACCACCTCCTCCACCTCCACCTCCGCCACCGTTGTGACGACCGTTCGTTCCACCTCCTCCTCCTCCGCCTCCTCCTCCATTGTTACCACCTCCTCCACCTCCGCCTCCGCCACCGTTGTGACTACCTCCTCTACCTCCTCCTCTACCTCCTCCTCTACCTCCTCCTCTACCTCCTCCTCTACCTCCTCCGCCTCCTCCTCCATTGTTACCACCTCCTCCTCCTCCGCCTCCGCCACCATTGTGACGACCGCCTCCACCTCCTCCTCCTCCTCCATTGTTACCACCTCCTCCGCCTCCTCCTCCTCCTCCACCGCCTCCACCATATCTTCCGAAGCTTCTGCTTTCAAGGTCTTCAGTGAGCTTTGCAAACATTTCATCTTGCCTTTCATTCAGTACCTGATAATGAAATGAAAAGTAAAATTGAAAGATCTATTTTCCACTATAGGAACTTGAGGTGTTTGAAGAAATTCTATTTATGCAACTATGTAATTCAATTGAAATCGATAATTTGATTGAACTTTTGCTGGCGATGAGATACGCAACTCCATGGATTGCTTTCTTTTAATAAATTTTGAGACACACGGTCTTGCACACTATTACCAATTCTTCTTAACACTTTCTCTTCTGTGGTTGCATACTATAAAGAGTTATACTTTATTCCCTGGCAATTCACTTTTCCATACCAATTGCATAAACTGGTGTTGCCACCAACGTTAAATTATCCCACCCCCCTCAAAAACACACTTTTATTCGCTGTGTTCTTGGAAACTTAAAATTGTTTCTCAATTGTAGTAAATTTTATTCCATCACTTCCTATGTTGGTACCGCTTGCAATTAGTTACAACCGAAACTGCTACAGCGCGTGGGGTAGAACAGAATCAAAGCTCGATGTACCCGTAAACATGCTATTCGTTTTAAAAAGAAAAGCAAAAAGCAAAGGATGAAAGGACATATCTAGTAAGCCCTCTCTGTTAGGAGAATGTTATTAATAACTGCTCTTAGTATCATTCATGATCAATCAATAATGGTACTTTAATTTAATATTGAAGTCACTTATTTGATTTTTTTTTCACAATCAAGCAAATCCAAGCAAATTTTTTTTTTTTTTTTGCAAATCGATGACAATGAGTCGTTAGAATGACGTATTGTCATATTTTTACAACTTATTAACAAAGTCCATAAAAAGGAAATACAAAAACATGAGATAAATAGAACCACCGAATGAATAAATTAGTAAGAAAAGATCAAAAACGTAAAACAAGTGATAGGGAGTTTTTCATTGATAAGCTAAGTGAAATTCGATTTGCACGGCTTTCATATCAATAATCTATACATCATGTTTTAGAGCTGGTTATTGAATGGGATACACTTCAGAAGTCAGTGGTCTTGTATTCTATGGTGGACTCTCTGAAAAGCTTATGGATGAATCTGCATTACTTATAGCCTTGCTGTGCAGCCTTGGTACAAATCCCGTTTTTCTCATGACCAAAAGTTTGAGATTTTATGTTTACCGCATGTACCAACAGTCTCCCCACTACCTTTCGTTCCCCCGTACCCAGCAGTGCTGATAGCGTTTGAAAGGTGTTGGAGGTGATTGGTATAGTAGCCGTAATAGGTCAGATAACATCTATATAGTCTCTTTGTATACTGTTGGCTTATAATGGCCCGAGAGACCATAGTGCCTCTCGACAATCTTGTCTCAAATGCTGGGATGGGTATTTGTATGCGGGGTTGGTATTACGCTGTACGTCCTGTCTTGAGACTAAAGGGACTAAAGAGGCAATGACTTACCTGTTCTTCTTCACCATCATCGTTTACCTCTCTCTCGGCTACTGATTCAGAGTATGACAGAGCGACCAAAACCGCCAACAGGAGAGCAAAGACCGCAACTCGATGGGCCATGTCGTTGACGACTTTCTGCTTGTTCGATTAAATAGTAGAAGTAGGTTTATCGATAAGAGATCGTTTCGCCAAAGAATGAATTAATATAAGCTGCTCTGTCTTGGGTTGTCTGATGGCTGCATCGACATTCGACAACCATCTAAAACCTAGAATGGGTTGAAAAGCACAGACACGCCACATTTAAAGCCATAGTAGGAGGGCGCACCTCCTAGACGTTGCCAAGTACGTGTACCACGGATTCCAGTCTAGTATCACGGTACTATTGGAAGGCTATCGGGTTCTGCCAGTGCCAGTCAAGTTCATTATTTGATACTTCGTATTTCCTTTTATGGTTTAGATAAAGATGATCTAAGCCAAAGAAGGTCAGAACCACTTAATGCTGACTGCCTTTCCAGTAAGGTATATGCCTCCGTGATGAACTTAAGCAGCTAAAGAACTGTGTTAGGTTACTCTTACATTATATGAAATTATGTATAGTGTTTGCAATACAGCATCTTGCGCAGGTATGTAATGCTAGGTTAGTTAGAATTGTTACTATGAATGGCCCCTTTCAAGAATATTTCTTCAGTGCAAAAGTGGTTGAAGGATACAAAAGAAAAAGTGTGTCTGTGACATAGGTCCAGTTCCCTTCCAGTACTAAGGGCTGTAGAGGGCTGTGGTCAATCTTTAAGCTTGGTGGTATTATCTGTAACAATAGTTCCCAGAAGGGAAGTTTTAGTACTTCAAGAGACAGTAAACGCTCTAAGGGTTGAACAAAGTGAGATACTAAATTTAGTTCACAGCTAAAAAAATTAGTTTTCACTACAAACATTTTTGAGTTAACTTCTCATCTTCAATTATATTTTACAATGATAATTTTCAAATACTTTTTATAAATAGGTTCAAAATGTATTGTGCTCAAGTGAAGTCAGCAGGTCATGTTGCATTATTTTGTCATGTTGTAATCTCAACATTATCTTGTACCCATAACTCGTTTGGCACATTATCAGCTGTTTTAACAACACTTTATTGTGTGTCCCCGCAAGAGAACTTCATTCCCGCCTGGCCGATGGGCGATATAGACTCCTCAGACTTGTATAGTTTTCCGTGTTCCTTCACCGCATTGCATGGTCACATAAGGCCAAGTAACCCTAACCTCTAATACTAACGGCTTTGAAATGCCAGAGAGAAAATGTTGAAACTTTCAGGCAAATCAGTGCACTTTTGGTATTTCAGACGAGAGTACATGAAAAGTATTTTCAAAATATTTGGTAAATTATAAGGGTTTCTGATGAAAGGAAGGAAGGTCGAAGGATGATCTCAAGAATCAAGTGAATCCCTTTGTTTACGCACATAATTACCAACGGACTTTTAAACTCGCTAAGTAAGTCGGATAAACTTCAAACTGGTTGGGTAGATGTCTGAATATGCGGTTGATTGTATATATATATACATATACATACATAATAAAACTGAAAATAGCGATGAGTTTGAAATTCATGATGAATAAAATATATTACGCCAATATTTCGTTAGAATACACCTTACATCGTCATCGGGGGACAAAAGAGTGTGCTTACATATTTTCACCGTAACGTAAGTACAGTGATGTACTACCAACGCGGCTGCTTAATTCTTTCTTCATTTGCAGGAAATCAGCCGAAGGTCAGCCATGGCTTCACACCCCTCCGATTCGTAGAGCCTGTAAGGCTTCGCAGTTAACGACCACTGGTTGCTATACACATGTGTACGCTCATGAAGGTATTTCTGATGTTCGACGCTTACGCGGCTTGTTGTAGCACTAGATTATCAGATAATTTGACTATTCAGGCTTCTCTATCCACAGCGAGTAATCTGAATCATTAATGAAATGTGCAGCTCAGGGCACTCTGGGGAATACATGGAATTATTGGTATCGAATGACCAAGCAAAACGATAGGGATGATATTTGCAACTCCTTAGATTGTCTACTCGTTAGTGGGATTTAAACACGTGCAAAAAACATGAAACTGATATGGCATGAGCACACTATGAAAACAGAGGATTGGAATGGTAACTGAATGACTTAACGAGTCTCTCTGAGGAAAATCAACCTGTTTGTTAGAGATGAAATCCTCTTTAACTTCAGTCCTTGTTGAGGGCTGTTCTGCGATTTTAGGCTCATTGCATGCAACGTGGTCTAATTTATACCTACTCTTCACCTCATTTACCTCACTAGCTCTTTTCTGCTTTGTAATTTCTCTAATCTTTCATCCAACCGACATACAGCGAACCCACATACACCTCCCCAAAAAGCCCCCCTTCATGCTTTACCTCTTTTCTATTTTATCATTCCAGTGATCTGTCGGCCGCCGAGATTGCTGTTCACCAGAAAAATCGTGGTGCGGGAATGAAACTATAGAGGAGACACCCTGTGCGTGTTTGCTACATTAGTGAACCGGCCCAATAGGGTCTACGTTCAACGTTGAAACGAGGGCCATATACTAACCTGCTGGGTGGATTCTCGTCAAACCTTCGATCGATGTGGCGCCCCATATATCTTTTGAATTATCTTAGTCTTTTGGGGATAAGCACGCACGAAAGATCTCAATGGTCAAAATCAAATAAACTTCAGATAATCGTTTAATCTGAATGCTGAAAGAATGTACAATCTTTGCCAATCACTCTTAAAGTTTCATGCTACTGATTACAGATCTGATGTTCGCAAGTGCACTAAACGGTTCTGAAGACATTTAAGAACGCCCTCAATGGCATGGTTTCCACATTTAAATCACATATTAAGTACATTGATGAAACTTTGCAAGTGCATTCTCTGCACCCTGAAAACAGATCATCAATTCTTAAGCAAACCTTACGTGTTGCATGCACTCATGGGGAAACAGATCCAACTTAAGAAAAAAAAAAAAATGGTGTACTTTTAGGTTATTGCATGACACAATATTGGTTCGTATTGGCAATAGCTTTAGCTGGCATTGACAACCAATACTTTTTTTTCGGATTTATTATTTTTTTTATTCAGCATCAGGTTTGGAAAAAATAGAGGAACATTGTTTCTAGAATCCATGACATCACTAATATCCAAGGTTTTGATTGACAGTTCGGGGAGGTGTACTGCCAATGAGTCCTGTGTGAAATAAATATTTCGACCGTTCTGCTGTGGATTCCATCCGCTAGTGGCATACTCGCATACATATCATCAGGGAGTTGTCTTAACAACTCATCACTGCTTGTGAGTACAAGCAACAGGCGCATGTACGGCCAATCGAGACCTCCAATCAACGATTTCACACCTTTATGTTAGTCTGTTTCATCTTAGTTTTCAGTGTCATAAAAAGGTCACAATTGTGAAGCAGGGCAATTGCCCAGTCCCCTCCCCCCTCAAGTTTAGAACTACTAGTTCTCCCCAACTCCGTCAACTAGTATCATTTCTCCCTTCTCTGTTCGTTTCTTTTTTTTCGCTCTCCTTTTTTTCAACATCATCCATCGCGTCCACAAAATTTCTATGATGGGGGGATTCTTCCCCAACCCTTGTGCTCCAACAGCTGGCTACGCCACTGGGTGAAAGATCAACTCACTCATTTCAACTTTTATGTTGAAAACAGGCAAAGTAAACCAAGGATTGAAATGTATTAACAAGTCAGATAAAAACAAGTAATATTTTGCTATTGATTAAACGATATTGACATATTTCCCACTTAATATACTGTTCTAAAAGTACCGTACTAAATCTAATTTTAAGGGTAAAGTCAATGAAATCTTGTAATGTTAGATAGAAAAATAAAAAACGTGCAAGGAATATTATTTTAAATCTAGTTTTAGTTTACCACAACGTCGAGTATATACACAAATACTACACTGTAAAAAAATGTCTGTAAATTTACAGAAAATAGAGTAAAGAAATAAATAAAAATTACAGAAATTGTATGGAAACTAATTACTAGAATATTTCTGTATTCCTTTTGCATTTCTTTATTTTACTTTCTGTAAATTTACATTTTAAAATTTACATTTTTAACAGTGTAATAGAAATGTAGTTGCATTGAAGAGGCTCACTGAGCTGATTCACAAATCTCATGATATTTTGTTACCCCTGTTGAGTATCACTCGTATGTTGAAGGTAAATCGCTAAACTTAGATTAAGATTATGGACATCTGACGCACAACTGAAGTAACAACGGCAGGGTGCTTAATTTACGATCAAAATCACAATATAGTGCAAATGTGTGACCAGACACTTTGTACTATGTTTTAGCCATGCATATACAAATTATGTTCGCAAAACTAGTTCAATTTCAGGAAGAAAAATAGGTCTACTTTTGTTGACGTTACCTCATTAGATACGCTTGAAAACAATAAAGCGAGGTTTCCAGGATTTCTGCCTTTGAGTAACAATTTTTATTGACATGTGTTATATACAGGTTACCAGAAAAAGGCAATGAGCTGTGCAAAAGGTTACAAAGAGACACATACAAATTCTTAAGTCTAAAGAAATCTGAATATTTGGAAAATGTTTTTTTTTTTTCGTACCGTCGTGTTCTCTTCTAAGATTATCTAAGTTTTCACTTTCACTCTTTGAATACATGACTAACAGCATGGTATCGATAATGTGGTTAATATCGTGACTCAAAGTGCACCAGAAACATTCTCCCTTACAAGGTCCTATTTGCTCCCTTTGTTTCCAAGGGAATGTATCATTACATCAACACCAATATTGGAGATTGGTTAAAGTGTCCATTGCATGTACAGATGTAAAATGTAGTGTAACCTCTGGGGAATTGTTGGCATTTTGTTGTTGGGGCACTTACAGCACCGTTCGGTAGAAGGTATAGCTCCGAATTTATATGCAACCTTTAAATTGCAGTAAGGATGAACAAACACATAAGCAATCATTAACCAACTTTTGCCAAGCAAACCAGAACAGAAAGATCTGTTTTTGTCGTGAATGTATCAAAGTAAAAAGCTCTCCCTCTGCAAACAGGCAAAAAGGAAAAGAGTAAGAAAAAAGCAGAAAAGGAAAGGAGAAAATGAACAGGATGTGAGAACCTTTTCCGAAATGAATATATTCAATAATACAATGGATCATTTTTATTAATCTTGAGGATCTCACTCAGGAAAATACGTTTCGCTTTCAAGATTGTTTATTCTTTCCAAATTCATTTACTTAAACATTACACAGTCCTTCAGGACAAAGTGCATGATCTTGTAGCCGTAAAGCAGGGTGCAGGTCAGGAGTGTATCCTCGCTAGAACTCAAATTGCTCATTTAAATAAATAAAAAATGTCTGCAGATTTTGAGTACCCCCTCCCCCTTCAATCCTGCACAAAACTGTTGACAGTTGACTCTTGACTCTAACAACAGCCGAGGTAAAAGCTTATACCGATATGAAAATCTGTCAGGCATTTAAAGCTGGAATATGAGTTGAAAAATTGTCATATTTTGCAACTGAAAGTCAAATATGTTATAGCCAATTAAAAAAGAAATGTTTAAGCCTCATTTTTGCATACATGAATAATCATATCCATTCCCATTGGTTTGTTTGATTTCAGGGAACAGCGATTAATGGCTATAGGCTTTCTTGGAGGGTGAATTTTGTAGGGCCATCAAATTGTCCAGACAATTTTCATATTCAAGTATCTGGTAGATGAAAGCATAGTTCTCTTTCAGATATTGTAAACGGTGAATTTTTTCCTCTACTTTCTTTTCCCTGAGACATTGACGAAGAACAAAGATAGATGACCAGGCGATTTCTGGTACAACTCATATTTAAGCTTTATTCGACTCACTTGGTGGAACAATTTGTAGCTCACAACATTCAGAAAGAAGGATTTGCTGCTTAAAGGGGCTCATTGAGTTGATATCAGTAAAGATTGCGGTGATTTTGAGGTATACAAACACACGACAATACTCACAATAAACATAATTAATCAAGTTTCGCATCCAATAGTTATATGAAAACTGTCAATTTTTTCGAATTTTTGACGTTACTTGCTCTGATTGTGTGCATGTGAATGTACTAATGTGAAAATGTCTGGTCACAAAGTTTCAAAAACCAAATTTAATCGTTGGTTACTCACTCATTAATGTTCCAACGTATGTAAAACTTTGGGATCCTTTTAGTTTGACTGCTTGTCATTAATTTGGGAAGGAAACTTGACCGGTTTAGAAAAATTGAGTGAATTTCACAAAACAACTCAATGAGCCTCTTAAAAGGGAGAAAAGTAGCCGTTATTGTTAATCTTCCGTCCTTCTCTTCAATTTGATACCAATCGAGATAATAACATCTACACCACATTTGTTTTGAGTAAAATTTCATTAGTTAGTATGTTAATCATGATAGAAAGAAGACTTGATTTAGTTCTTTTTTTAAAGTAAAATATTTAACGGGACCGGGTCTTGTGTAGCATGTCCGTGTGAATAATTTCACAACAAATTCCTACGCAAATGGATTTCTTTTGAAATTAGGCTACATTTAAAGGAACAGACCATAGTGCAGTAGTATGGAATATAGCCAGTCCTTTAGTGAACTTTGAACACGCAGAAGTAACATCTCCCCTCTCTTTAATTTCATGCACTCAATGAAGCTCTTCAAGTTGGTCTTTATATTTCTGCATGTTTGCTACGTTAGAACAAACTGTGGAAATTTTCAAAATATTTTCAACACAACTATATGTTCACCACTGAAAAAAATTAACGCCACATCTGTAAACAACTTTTCACAAACACTTATCAATTACAGGTATCATATCATACAATCTTAAAAGTTACGAATAAACAAATCTCACTCAACAGACTTCAGGTAATCTTAAACGTTACCTTCTGAGAATGTCACTGAGAATTACATATGATGTTACACATTTAGCAAAAGGTTTTGTTGGAATAGAATATATGATTATACCAGTCACATGGCATATTGTGACATTTACCGACTCAAGAGGTTTTACTCTATTCAAACATGTGAAGGTGGCAAAATCCCTCCCTTTCCTTTGTACATTGTTACAGCCTTTTTAAAGACACTCCTTCAAAGCAACTACGAATAAACAAATCTCACTCAGCAAACTTTACAGGGGCAGCAATTTTTGTTTTCTATTTACTTGTATTGCAAGGCCACTAATGTGTTGTAATTTTTGCTCAAAATCTACAGTTACAGAGCACAGAATTTATGGAGTTATAAAAACAAGAAATGCAGAATTTCCCTTTTAGCTGCTTTTCCCTTTTTTTTATATTATGTCTTTCTTAGATCAATTTCCGCTTATCGTTAATTTTGTATTTTGAAAGCAAATCACTTAATTTGAACTATACGAAAGAAAACTATAGAACTTTCCTTGAAAGAGTGAAACGTTGTGGTGACAATTCAAAATATACTTTACAGCTATAAATCCCCAACTGTTGTAGCCCATGCAATCATACCGTGAACATTGTGCAAAACACAACGCTTAAAAATAAAAAAAACATTCAGATACTTCTTTAAGAAGAAGAGAAGTAAAAACATTGCCATCACCTACAGGCCTACACAAAAATGGAAAATCTGATTCTTTACTCTTGCCATGAATGACACAGTATGTGGTACAATTCGAGAAGGTAATATTTTAAATACGGAATTAAGTAATCTAAATGATAGCCCTAAAATAGTGTTGTTGCACGATAACACATTGAGCACATTAGATACGTGGTCAATTGCACTTTCTTCAAGAGTCATAGGCCTATATAGTATTGGTTTACAAATGTAGTGTTAGGAGTTTCCAGTTTCACTAAATACTGAAATCAAAATTTCAATATAAACAAGACTATATGTTTAACATATATATTCGTGCCTTTTTGTGATGTCAACACTTCTGAAAAAGCTCAGATATATTTAAATATTGTTCCTGAAAGTCTTGAGGTATTTCTCGTATTTACACAGACATACGACCGAGGCAGAATATATACATTTACAAGAGACCTATATGGTTCCCTACATGAAGATGATTATTAGGTGAAAGGGACTCACTGAGT
>CM037831.1:39243509-39256444 GCA_021234535.1 Stichopus chloronotus
ACATTTACTTTTGTAGCAATACGAACACTTACAGAAAAGTTGAGAAGCAGAAACCACATTGTTAAAGAAAGATGCAAAATGTTCCTAGTGGAAGAGTCCATAGGTGATATTCAACTTCCTGATCACTTTTTTAGTTCACGGTAATTAGGTCATAGGCATTACACTTGGACTTCCACTCTTTTAAAAGAGACCTGTTTTTTTTTTTGCCAGCCTCACATTCTCTTTCATCTGTTGGACATGCTAATCTTTTTAATCAGAAATTATGAATCAGTGGTTTTTGTTTCATTTTAATGTAATAGTATTGTAATCAAACAATGTAGGTTT
Source organism: Stichopus chloronotus (assembly GCA_021234535.1). Taxonomy (NCBI): domain Eukaryota; kingdom Metazoa; phylum Echinodermata; class Holothuroidea; order Aspidochirotida; family Stichopodidae; genus Stichopus; species Stichopus chloronotus. The sequence continues at coordinate 39,243,834 of CM037831.1, forward strand.
TAAATTTTCATGCTATGAAATTTCCAAACTTTTACTTTTGCCAAAGTTCCTTCCTACTGCTAATGTGACTGTCCTGAAATCACATGTATAGTATCAAGTGTGACTAATATCTGCAAATATCGGGTGCTACCAATTTCAACAGGCCCAAGAATCCTTTGACAATTAAAAACGATTTCATACAAGAAAGCCTACATGAATGACAGTCATATTAACACATACTTTCTGTAGAAATATGAACAACTCAAGAAAACTTGAGAAGCAAAGACCATTCTTAAACAAAGATGCAAAATTTTTCCCTAATTGACAAGTGATATTCAACTTCCACAGGTGATATTTAACTTCCTGATTACCTTTTCAGCTTTAAGTAATTAGGTCATAGGGATTACACTTGAACTTGGACACCACTTTTCCAAAAGAGACCTGTTTTGCCAACCTCACATTCTTTGATTTAATGATTTTGTTCCATTTCAAAGTATTGCAATAAACAATGTATTTTTTCAAATTTTATGCTATGAAATTTTGCACTTTTTACTCTCGTTGGAGTTCCTTTTTACTCCTCAAGCAACTGTCCTGTAAATTAAATATATAATATCAAGTGTGAATAAAAATTGTCAATACTGTATGCTCACAATATCAACAGGCCCAAGAATCTTTTCACAATTAAAAGTAATTTCGTACCCACAAAGCTTACATGAATAAAATTTAATACTCTTTTTAAAAACTGAGAATACTTTCATAAAAAATAAACATGTGCTACAGAAAAAACTTGAGAAACCTTTATGATCCATTTTGTTTGCTCTTAATATGATTATAGACTTTGTACTTGATGATCTTCCAGTCTTTTCCCCAAGAACTCTCTCATCATTTTTGCTAGCCTCACATTCTTTTCCTTCTTGGAACTATCATTAGCATGATATGCTTGGCAAAGACTTTCTGAACTGCTTTTGTCTTCTTGGTGGAAAAAATAAATTAAAGTAACAATACCATTATTCTTAGCCTTCACAGTGTTCGAGTTGCAATTTTGAAATCAATTGAGAATGTTTTCGTACGGGTTCAAACTGCTTTATTGTTGACAGGATCAATATTAAGAACTATGTGATATATTCAACCTTATGATCCTTTTTTATTGTTCTTAATAAGATTATAGACTTTGTACTTGATGGTTTTCCAGTCTTTTCCCCGGATAACTCTCTCAGCATTTTTGCTAGTCTCGATTCTTCTTTCTCGGAACTATCATTAGCCTGATATGCTTGGCAAGACTTTCTGAACTGCTTTTGTTTGCTCCTCGGTGGTCCAAAATGAATTTGCACTTCATGCCTGAGGTGAGCAAGATACAAACAGGGAAAAGTAAATTAAAGCAAAAATAACATTATTTTTAGCCTTTACAGTGTTCTGCTTGCAGGTTTGAAATCAACTGAAAATGTTTTCTTAACAGTTCACACTGCTTAATTCTTGAAAGGATTGCAATGTTAAGAACAGTTTTCACCTAATTCTCCTACCTACCTATACTGATGTTGCAGACGGTCCAAAAAAAAAGTAATTTCGCTATTGTAGTAAACTGACCTTTCTTAGGCTTGGAATGGAACTGCTCTCGTCACTATCGATGGATTCGTGCAGCTCAACATTGTCTACACTTGAAGGTTCAAGTCTAGCTGTGCTCTTGGTGGGGAATCATCTCTTCCTGGTAATCATCAGACGTGTCCATGTAGCTTGGATCTGTGAAACATATACAAAGATTAACATATGGTTCACAAAAGTTCTTATTACAACCTGTGAAAAGGTTAATGAATGTTGTGCAATTCCACATTTGTAAATTGTAGCATTTTCAGTCGAAGTAAAAACTGTAACAATGTCAGTGATGTTTGAAGGCAATTTTATGCATTTTCTTATTGAACATGTGCTGAATATCCACAAGTAAGTAATTTTTTAATAAGTTTATTTCCCCACTTATTATTTCTATCATTTTCACTTACCATCCAGACATACATCTATCTCCGACAACCTCTTGTTCCTTAAAGTCTGATATCGTTCCTTTGTCCATCAGCATCAGTAGCCTGGCAACTTTTGCTGTCTGCAACACATTTTCTGGCAACCTGTAATATTCTCTATGTACGCGAATGTCATGTCCGAGAAATCCAGCCAGCAAGTCGAGTTCGTTGTCTTGAAGACAGAAAATCTGAGACACTGTTGCAATTTGCTTCCTCAGCTTCGTAGAAGTGAGATGCTCTGGAAAACTTGGCATCACACTTGAGTGCATACTTTCTCAAACAGTCTGTGCCCCTTATACATGCTTCTGAACTGAAGTTGGCTCGAGCAAACAAGTATGTATTAGTTTTCTGCAACACCCACATCTGCTCTATGCTCTACAAGAAGCTGTATGGCCTCATTCATCTCCTTTGTCAATAGAACAGGAAACTTTGCGTCCTCTCTTTCCCCTAATTTCAATTCTTATTAGTGCCTGACACAAATTTTGCTCCCACTTTGTCAGGGACTGAAGGACATCTTCATTGACATTTCCTTGTCTTTTGCCAATAAAATCTTCCACCTTCAGACGCTGTGCCTCACCACTTCTTCTCCTATTGAAAAGAATTATCTTGCACAAAGTAACTTCAGCCAATTCTATCCAGGCACTTTTTTTGTGGCATTTCTTTTATTGCCTTTGTTTGCCGTTGAGTTCAGTTTCGCATGGAATTTCATGATATCCTCCGAGAGTGGCAGCATGTCAGGCTTGTTCCACTTGCGTTCCTCTAAGGTTGTGAGTGCACCCGACGAAACCTTGTGTGACCATTCAATCTCACAGAGTTCAATGAAGCTTTCTGCTTCTGACTTAAGGGTGCGATCTCCCATGCGAATAGCATCAGCTTTCAAAATTGAGGCGCATTTTTTCAAAGAGTGCCCCAATTTTAAGGCTAAGGATGGCGTTTTGTATTTGCAAGTGACGGGACTGAAACCTGCACACTGGTGAACACACTCCAGGACTGAATCAAAATGACTAGGACGGATAAAATCCCCCATAGTAAATTCCTGAAACTTTGGATCCAATTTCTCAGTGCTATTAATAATCTGGCTAGCTCCCTCATTTTCTGACTAATGTATTGGTGCTGATGTACTTCATTACCCATTTTGCTGTACAATCTTTCACCAAATTTGTTGATCATGTCATCGCATCTAGCTGCAAATGATATTTCTCCTGTAATCATCCGACCAAGGACATTCTTTTGAAACTCTTTAGACAATGCTTGAGAAACAGGCAAAAGCAATGCACACTTGGCTTGATGTCTTTCTTTCTTCTTATCTTGTGTAGGTTTCTTAGCAGGGCATGTTTTCACATGTTTCCACAAGTCACTACCTATGTAGTAACCAAAGCACTGATCACAAGGTAGGTAGGCAGTAGCTTCAATTTTAAAGTAGGGTCTCTTAGCTGGAATAATGTACCCACAGTTATTCTTTAAAGCAATAAGATTGTGAGCATGATTGCCCTTATTGCGCAATACGTCTAGCAAGCATTTTCTTTTCTCTGACCCTTTTGGGTACTAAAAGCCTCTATGACAGATAGCTCTTGAGAATGCATCTGTTCAAAATGCCTGGGGCAATTTTGGAAATTTCTCCATGCAGAATACGCAAAAGTGTTTCTTATCCCACTTTCTCCCATGCCTGTTATTAGTTGTAAGAACAAAAACTTTAGATGCAGTTGAAGACACAGCAGAAATCTTGTTCTGCAGGACTGTCTTTGTATGGTGAAACTCTATGCTCACTGTCAATAACGATGGTGGATGTCTCGTCAGCACTGCATTCCGATTCACTTGAGTCATTCACATGATGTACTGCCTTGGGATGTTGACGGTCACATTCCAATCTCATTCGTTTAAGGTTGCCTCCTTTAGACTTAAATCCTGAGTCCTCCAACTCAAAGGGATCCTCTGAATCAGTATCATCACTGTCATCAGTCAAAGGATGTTTCCTAACTCTGTGAACTTCTTTTGTTGCAATAGTTTCTGCTCCTACTTTTATTATCAAATGGATCAAGATCAGACTCGCTGCTAACTGATGAAACTCTCTTCCTTATTCTTTGGACTCTTTTTCTTGTTTTGGTTCTACGTGTGAGCTCAAATGGGTTGCAGTCGGATTCACTGGTAGATGACACTTCATCAACGATTGTAGATGTCACTTCATCTGAAACAAATCCAAGTCTCGCAGGAAGTGGTATGACATATGACTGATTACTTCCTTCATCAGCTGAGTGATACACAACTTCGGATGTACATCCTCCACAATTTTTGGGAATCTTGTGTAAAACAGAAAAAAAAAAATGAAATTGTAAACCAAGTTTCTTATGTTATGTACACCATCACACTTAGATTTTTGACAAACTTCCAGGTGCTTGATCTAAAGCCTGTCCCTTCCTGCCTTAGAAGGAGTATACACATAATGTGTTTCATGCAGCTTTGCAGTATTAACATTGCAGTAACTTGTTGAGCTTCATACACTAAAAAATGGTTTAAAAAAAAATGAGCCATCACATATTGTACCAACTGTAAGTGTACATTCAAGTTGATGCAATATGGGTCCTCAATGGAACAGTAAATTCAGGGGAAAAATTAAGTTGAAGACCCCTGTTTTACAGACAAATCTTTTGTGTATCTAAAATCAAGAAATTTATGCAGGGTCCTCATTCAGATAAACACCTGAGGAGATGTAAGCAACATATTTAAATCAGAGAAACAAGGAAACATTACAAGACCTCGTTTGCATGCTGATATACATTTGTGTATACTGAATGTGATGCAATATGTTATGGGTCTTCAGTGGGATAGTAAATTCGGGGGGGGGGGGGACTTTTACAATGGAAAACCTCTGTTGCATAGGAATATGTGTTGTGTGTTTTCAAGGTTAAGGAACATATGTTGCGTCCTCAATGGGAAAGATATTTTTAAAAGATGAATGTATTATATTTAAAATGCAGGAACAAAGAAACACAACAAGACCTCGGTTGCATAGTGGTCCTCAGTGAAATAGTAGATTCGGGGGGGGGGGGGGGAAATTAACAATGGAAGACCTCTGTTGCATAGGAATATATGTTTTGTGTTTAGAAAGTCAAGAAATAGTATATGTTGAGCCCTCCTGTGATAGAGATTTTAAAGGATGGGCATATATAACACAATTAGAGTAAAGAAACAAAGTACCCTAACTAGACTAAGGTTACATTGGGATTTATGTTTGTATATATTGACGTTGATGCAATATGTGATGGGTCCTCAATGGGATAGTAAATTCAGGTGGCTAATGTACCAATAGAAGACCTCTGTTGTATGGAAATATATGTTTTGTGTTTAAAAAGTCAAGAAATGGTATATGTTGAGCCCTCCTGTAATAGATATTTTAAAGGAAGGGCATATATAACACAGTTAGAGTAAAGAAACAAAGTACCCTAGCTAGACTAAGGTTACTTTGGGATTTATGTTTGTATATATTGACGTTGATGCAATATGTGATGGGTCTTCAATGGGATAGTAAATTCAGGGGGCGAATTTAACAATAGAAGACCTCTGTTGTATGGAAATATATGTTTTGTGTTTAGAAAGTCAAGGAATGGTATATTTGGGATTTTCGATTGTGTATTACATTGAAGTTGATGAAATATGAGATTGGTCCTCAGTGGAATAGTAAATTAAGGGTAGCCAATTTAACAATGGAAGACATCATTTGTACAGGAAAATGTTTATTACAAGATAATATAACATAATTATTACATTATTATTGTTATATTAGTTTATTTTACTCTTTGATTTTGTCTACTTTAGTCTTTCTTATATTGACCTCTTTGATTACCTATCCAAATGACGATCCAACATAAAATTCTTGACTCAATGTACACAAAACACCATATTTGCTATACAACTGAGGTCTTCTGGAGTTAATTCATCCCCTGAATTTACTATCCCATTGGAGCAATCACATTGTGTCAACTTCAATTTACACAAACATATATCACTACGCAACTTGTAGTGTTACTTTGTTCCTTCTTTTTAAATCGCATGATTGCACATTCAACTTTAAATTATCTATCGCATACTGAAGACTCAATATACATTCCTCGACTTCATAAACCAGCCAATCCTCAATGATATCATACATGTTTATCACTTCTTGAGAGCTACCTACCCTGACCATTATGGTATCTGGCTATCACGTCATATTCTATCATGTAGAAAAGGTCTTCTTGAGAAATAATTTTAGCAAGTGGAAATTCTGTGATGTAGGTGTATAAACACAACACGTATATTTGTAGCAACAAAGGTCTTCTGTACCAAACCTTATTCAACATCTTACCGACTACAGTACGGTGTAAAGGGGATCATTCTGCACCTTCTATGAATTACAGATGCTACTGGAAATGTGAATACACATGGCAGAACATTGCAAAGATCCAGCAATAAACTTATGTTTTCTTCAAATTGAGCTAGATACTTAGAATCGCCTCCTGATGCTGTTGCAACAGTCTGTTGTTTATCCTGTGTGTTTTGGGATCTGATACTATGAAAACAACATCTTGTTTTATTCGAAACAAGAAAATGATGATCTAATGTAACAAAGGGAAACGTATGTACAAACAGGTCAGATTTGTAGAATTCTCCCCTATAATATATTGTATAAAACAAACGTCCTGGCCAAACATTGCTGAATTTATTTAGCTTTGCATTCACTGAAATTGTGAAAGGTCTCTATCAAGTTTTGCTGTATTCACTAATTCTCCAATCATTAAACTGCAATGAGGATTTATTAATCAAAGGTAATAAAAAAAGTTCAGTTTTTTAACCATTTTTTACTGCATTCAATCATCAATTATGCAGGCATGTTATCTTATGCTGTTGAAGATAAAAAAGAGTGATTCAACATGTAGTAAGCAGGAACTCCAAATGTGGAGGACCCATCGCGTATTGCATCAATATTAATATACACAAGCATCCGTAAGCAACTGATGTCTTGTATTGTTGTATTATTCCTCTGATCTAACAACTGTTATGTTCATCTCCTTAGTTCTCTAAGTGAGAACCTTACATGTATTACTTGACTTAATATACACAACACTTGTTTTCCCATAGGGGAGAAGTCTTCCATTGTCAATTTGAAAACGAAATTTTCTCTTTCATTGAGGACCAGCCACATTTTTCATCAACTTTAATATACATACATCGCAATGCAACTAAAGCCTAGTAAGGGTACTCTGTTCCTTTCGTTTCACAGTGTTATATTTTCATTATTTAATATATCTGTCACATTTAGGACTCAACATACATTTCTTGTCTTTACAAACAAAGAACATATTTCTATACAACAGAGGTCTTCCATGATTAAATTAGCCCTACTGTGTGAATTAACGAGACGGAGCATCCATCACATCTTGCATCAACTTCAATATACACAAACATATATCACTATTCTACTGATATTTCTGCAGACATGAATACATGTGGCAGAACATTGCAGAGATCCAGCCCAGTAAAACTTACATCTTCGACACTATCATCTCCATCAGTGGAACGGCCTTTTGATTCTGGTGCAACACTCTGAGGTTTATCCTGTGTGTTTGGGATATGAAAATATAAAAATAACATCTTATCTGTTGTCAAATGTGTGTATAAAACAGAAGTGTAGTATCAAAATAAAAATATCAACAACAATGCAGGCATGTTATCCTAGCTATGCTGTTGGGATCCTAAAGCAGTGATTAAAATCATCACCAAGCAGGCCTGGACTGCAAATGTAGCTGGTTAAACTGACTATCTGCAACTGCCTTCCTATAGTATAGCCCCGTCCCTCCCCAACCAAATAAAATGATGCAACCGAATGAAGAAAGAGTTACATTATAGAAGACTTTACTATTCTGTTGGGGACCCAACACATATTACATGACCACTAAATATTCACCAATCCTAATTTCCTCTGGAAAACTTAGGTCTTGTAGTGTTACATTATGTCTTTCATTCCCCTGCTATCTTAATTTCCTGACTTATCTATCTCAATGGGGAAAGAACAGATATTCAATACTATTATGAATACCCAAAAGAGAAAATAAAGGTCTTGTATTGTTGTGTTATTCCTCTGACCAAACAACTGTTAAATTCATCTCTTTAGTTATCCAAATAAGGACTTAGCATATATTACTTGACTCAATGTATATACTGTGCAACACCTAACCAACTACAGTACATGTGTGAAAGGGATCATACTTCATATTCTGTGACTTACAGATGTTACTGCAGACATGATACATGTGGCAGAACATTGCAGAGATCCAGCCCAGTAAAACTTACATCTTCGACACTATCATCTCCATCAGTGGAACGGCCTTTTGATTCTGTGTGCACACTCTGAGGTTTATCCTGTGGTGTTTGGGATATGAAAATGTAAAATAACATACTTATCTGTTTGGAAAACAAAATAATCATCAGCAATTCAACAAAGGCAATGTGTGTATAGTACAGTAATGTGGTAAACAAAATCAAAATATCAACAATGCAGGCATGTTATCCTAGCTATGCTGTTGGGATCCGAAAGCAGTGATTAAAATCTTCACCATGCAAGGACTGCAAATTAAGCTGATTAAAATGACTGTATGCAACTGCCTTGCTAAAATATAAACCACGCCCATCCCCTCTCACAAAAAAAAAAAGGAAAATGATGCAACAGATTGGAGAAAGACTCATATTATAGAATATCTTAATATACTGTTGACTACCCAACATATACTACATGACTACTACATATTCACCAATCCTATTTCCCTGTGGGTAACATAGGTCTTGAAGTGATTCATTATCTCTCTCATTCCACTACTATTTTTTATTTCCTGACTTATGTATATGAGGAAAGAACAGACAGTCAATATTATTGTGAATACACAAAAAGAAACATATCCCCTATTCATTGAGGTCTCCCTCAAGTTACTATATTTACATATATACACAAACATATATCCCTCTGCAACTGAGATAAAGTATTTTTTTTTTATTACTATTTTGATCACGCACTTGCTATTTATCTCCTTGGGTATCAGACTGAAGACCTTATTTACATTACTTGACTCAGTATACACAAAACATCTTTTCCTATGCACGTATCACCTTCTAAATTTACTATTACATTGAACAAAAATCACATACTGCACGACCTGCAATATACAAAACATGTATTACTATGCAACCAAGGTAAATGTATATTTAGAGTACTTTGTTCCTTTACTTTAAAGGCTGTAACGCATCACCCTAAGCTATATATTTACTTCCCGAAAAGCAAAATTCTCAACTGCTTCTAAGTTACAGAACTCTTTAACTGACAGCAAATTCGAAAGATGCCGAGTCGCTCATATAACACAACGTACACAGGGATCCATTGTTTTGATTGACATGTGGAGGAATTTCAGACAGGCTGAGGGAGGGACTAGACATCGGTGCCTCTAAGAATTAAAAGTGTCTGGGGTAATCAGTTTTTGTCTTTAACTGTGTTGTATTTCCACCCTATAAAAAATCTATCGCACTGAGGACTCATCATATGACATTTCTTGACTGTCTAAACACAAAACATGTATTTCCATACAACAGAGGTCTTCTATTGGTAAATTAGCCAGCTGAATTTACTATCCCATTGAGGACCCATCACATATTGCATCAATGTCAATACAAACATCAATCCCAATGTAACCTTACTCTAGTTAGGGTACTTTGTTTCTTTACTCTAACTGTGTGATATATACCCAACATTTAAAATATCTATCACATTAGGGCTCAACGTATACCACTTCTTGACTTTCTTAACACAAAACATATATTTCCATACAACAGAGGTCTTCTATTGGTAAATTAGCCACCTGAATTTACTATTCCATTGAGGACCCATCACATATTGCATCAACGTCAATACAAACATAAATCCCAATGTAACCTTAGTCTAGTTAGGGTACTTTGTTTCTTTACTCTAACTGTGTTATATATGCCCTTCCTTTAAAATATCTATCACAGGAGGGCTCAACGTATACCACTTCTTGACTTTCTTAACACAAAACATATATTTCAATACAACAGAGGTCTTCTATTGGTAAATTAGCCACCTGAATTTACTATCCCATTGAGGACACTTCACATATTGCATCAACGTCAATATATAGAAACATAAATCCCAATGTAACTTTAGTCTAGTTAGGGTACTTTCTTTCTTTACTCTGTGTTACATATACCCATCATTTAAAATATCTATCACAATAGGGCTCAACATATACCATTTCTTGACTTTCTAAACAGAAAACATATACTTCCATACAACAGAGGTCTTCTATTGGTAAATTAGCCACCTGAATTTACTATCCCATTGAGGACCCTTCACATATCGCATCAACGTCAATATATGCAAACATAAATCCCAACGTAACCTTAGTCTAGTCAGGGTACTTTGTTTCTTTACTCTGTGTTATATATACCCATCATTTAAAATATCTATCACAGGAGGGCTCAACATATACCACTTCTTGACTTTCTTAACACAAAACATATATTTCAATACAACAGAGGTCTTCTATTGGTAAATTAGCCACCTGAATTTACTATCCCATTGAGGACCCTTCACATATTGCATCAACGTCAATATATAGAAACATAAATCCCAATGTAACTTTAGTCTAGTTAGGGTACTTTGTTTCTTTACTCTGTGTTATATATACCCATCATTTAAAATATCTATCACAATAGGGCTCAACATATACCATTTCTTGACTTTCTAAACAGAAAACATATACTTCCATACAACAGAGGTCTTCTATTGCTAAATTAGCCACCTGAATTAACTATCCCATTGAGGACCCTTAACATATTGCATCAACGTCAATATATGCAACATAAATCCCAACGTAACCTTAGTCTAGTCAGGGTACTTTGTTTCTTTACTCTGTGTTATATATACCCATCACTTAAAATATCTATCACCGGAGGGCTCAACATATACCATTTCTTGACTTTCTGAACACAAAACATATATTTCCATACAACAGAGGTCTTCTATTGGTAAATTTGCCCAGTGAATTTACTATCCCATTGAAGACCCATCACATACTGCATCAACGTCAATATATACAAACATAAATCCAAATGTAACTTTAGTCTAGTTAGGGTACTTTGTTTCTTTACTCTAACTGTGTTATATGCCCATCCTTCGAAATATCTATCACAGGATTGCTCAACATATACCATTTCTTGACTTTCTAAACACCAAACATATATTTCCATACAACAGAGGTCTTCTATTGCTAAATTAGCCACCTGAATTTACTATCCCATTGAGGACCCATCACATATTGCATCAACGTCAATACAAACATAAATCCCAATGTAACCTTAGTCTAGTTAGGGTACTTTGTTTTACTCTAACTGGGTTATATACGCCCATCCTTTAAAATATCTATCACAGGAGGGCTCAACATATACCATTTCTTGATTTTCTTAACACAAAACATATATTTCCATACAACAGAGGTCTTCTATTGGTAAATTAGCCACCTGAATTTACTATCACATTGAGGACCCATCACATATTGCATCAACGTCAATATATACAAACATAAATCCCAACGTAACCTTAGTCTAGTCAGGATACTTTGTTTCTTTACTCTGTGTTATATACCCATCATTTAAAATATCTGTCACAGGAGGGCTCAACATATACCACTTCTTGACTTTCTAAACACAAAACATATAATTCCATACAACAGAGCTCTTCTATTGGTAAATTCGCTCCCTGAATTTACTAGATTGAAGGCATATTAACATATTACATCAATTGCAATAGACACAAACATGAATCACTATGTATCTGAGGTCTTGTATTACTTCTTTAACAGTTGCAATCTTCATCTCCTGACAATAGTTCACCCAAATGAGGACCTAATTATAACATATATTACCTGACACAATATACACAACACTGCTATACAAAAGAAGTCATCCATTGTTAAAGTCGCCCTCTGAATTTACTATCCTATTGAGGACCCATCGCTTACATGCATCAATATTAATACACACAAACATATATCCCTATGTAACTGATTACTTGTTATTGTATTATTCCACTGATCTACCAAAATTAGTTATCCAAGTGAGGACTTAACATGTGTGACTTGACCCAATATATACAACACATATGGAATGATGCAATGAGAAAATAAAGGTCTTGTATTGTTGTGTTATTCCTCTTACCAAACAACTGTTACATTCATCTCTTTAGTTATCCAAATGAGAACTTAGCATATATTACTTGACTCAATGTATATACTGCGCAACACCTTACCAACTACAGTACTGTGTGAGGGGGATCATACTACACCTTCTGTGAATTACAGCTATTACTGCAGACATGAATACATGTGGCAGAACATTGCGGAGATCCAGCTCAGTAAAACTTACCTTTACGTCACTGCCAGCTTTATCAGTGGAACCACCACCAGAAGCCGGTGCAACATTCTGAGGTTTATCCTGTGTGTTTGGGATCTGAAAATAAAAAAAACACATCTGATTGGAAAACAAAATGATCATCAGCAATTTACAAAGGCAAATGTGATGTACAGT
>CM037831.1:39256544-39269434 GCA_021234535.1 Stichopus chloronotus
GTCAAAGGTTATCTGTGGGCAAAACTCTGAAAACCAACCTAACAGGATATCTCAAGATATAATCTTGGACAAAGTTACCCGCTATGTGGATGCATTGTGGTGCTTTTGTGGTGTTCAAGAGCTTGGGGTCCAAATGGGCCATGCGGACCATTTTATGAAATCATGCAAAATGCTTTTTCTTCTACAGATTGTATGGTATTAAGTTGAAATCGTGTCACACTACTTCTAAGGTAGAAGTTCCTACAGTTTGTTCAGGATTATTGGTGTCATATGGAACATTTTTTGAATGCAAAGTGTTTCTTTTCTGCATATTTTGCCTTAGCCTACTACTATGTGAGAGGTTTGTCAAATAAGCATTGTGGTAGTGGAACACAGAGTTTTCAGAATTTTCGGCTCTTGTATGAAATCATATCAAATGCTTCTTCTCATACAGATTGTATGGTATTCAGTGGAAATTGTGTCACGTACATGTACTATGGTAGTGGTTCCATCACGTTGTTCAGGATTATTAGTCCCATATGGACCATTTCATGCAAAACTTTTCTACATATTTTGCTTTATAATGGGAAAGGTTTGTCAAATTAGCATTGTGGTGGTAGAACCTTTGCAGTGTTCAACATTTGTGTGTCCAACTTTAGAATGGGCATGTGGCCCTTAAATTACTGCGTTGTGCAAAGTGGTAGTTTTTCTACAAATTATATGTTACAATGTTGAGAGTTTTTCATATTGTAGTCAGTACCTTTGGCTGATCAGCATTCTTATGGACAAATTAGTGGAGCTATTCTGCCATTCATTTATGTGTTCATTATTAGAGCAGGCTTCTGAATGGGTCTTATTCAATTCTTAAAATAGGTAATTCGTCTCACAATAAAGTTAGTTTATCAATATTCCACGCATTGTTTCTATTTGCAATAAGCAAGCCACCTGTGCTGTATCAATCACCTTCCGCCTCTGGGGTCAGTCAGATTGGAGACGGCTGGGCAGCTTGCTATCTAAACATTAACCCCTGTTTAAAAAAAGGGTCAATTGAGGGGGCAGACAGGTTCCAATTGATCATGGTCATTGAGACATTCCTCCTTGGTTGTACGTAGCTGACATTCCATTTCAGCATAGGAGTTTGATGAAGTTTGACATTGCATGCTGCCCTCTATATAGTTCAGATAAGTGACTGATAAGCATCCTTAAGGACAAAACTGGGTCCATACTTTTTTGGGCTGTGAAAAATTGGAAATTACTGTTGGTTAAGACAAAAGAAAACTAATCTCTACCAAAGGAACCACAGAGCCCACCGGGGTCTTTATGGTCTTCATACCACCGGTTACGTAACAGGTAGATATTCTCGATAGCTTTGATAACGTTTATTTCCGTTTCATTATATTTGCAGGACTTTTTGTACTTCGAACAAAAGAAAAAGAAAGAAGAGGAAGAGAGGATTGGATTTGCAAGAATGAAATAATCACCATGACAACCAGGAGGGCATTAATACACGATTATCATTCATTCAGGGTTTTTTGGGGAGAACGTCTTGTATTCAATTGTACGTTAACGTTTTTTTGTATTCAACTGTCGCTCAAGCAACTTAAATTTTAACAGGTGAAAAAGGGGGTTCTGAAGGAGAAGCACTATATCTCAACCAAGTGTCGTGGTCCACCCAGTTAGAGACATTGCCGTTTGTAAGTGTCGATGTGAAAAAAGTGTTAGTATCTCTTCCTTGTTTTCGTCTACTTTTAATATTGTTTCACACGCCAAAGGTTTGAGCGCAGCTAGTTCAGTGTAGCTCACTTTTCAATGTACTGTTGCATCGAAGAACTTTGATACAATCTGATTGAAGTAAGTAAACGACATACCGTCCTTTCTACTCTCTCTATCAGCGTAGTCCATGTGTAAGTTCCATGGTTAGGCAAACTAATCCATACATGGTCACACTGGTGAGAGTACTATTTAAATCTCCAACATGGTCGTAGTGAAATTCTGACATCATACCTGCTCACAGTCACCCAAAGTCAACAGAAATGAAATGTCATCAAGGAAATTGAGACATTATAGTAATAAAAGCTAACTTCCGTACATTCGTGTGTTTGTCTAGTGAAACTTGAGGGTAAAAAAGTACAAAACAGCATGAAACTCCTTTGTCTACATACCTACAGTGTTTTCCTTTGTCTACATACCTACGGTGTTTTAAGTTTGATAATGTAATTTGTGTGTCAGTTCTGAAATGTAACATGTGAAATTACATTCTACTTGAAATATTTTTTTGGCAATATCATTTCCAAGGGCAAATGCACAAAAGACCTAGTACACAGGCAAGCAGTAATGTGTGGTGCACCAACACCACTAGCGTACAGAGAATTTTTTGGATAAAAATACCTCTCAGATTGCAAGAAATGGCAGTTCTTATTCATGCTCTTGGCCTTGTGTGTTTCAGCCATATTTTTTTTACAGCCTATGTCTTATGCAATTTTTCCATATACACGCTTCGAATTTCGTTGGGAGGGCAAGGCATTTGACAGGGGGATTCTGCTCCCACAAGGTTTTCCTTCTGCTGGTGCGCCACTGGTAACAAACATTATCACTTACTTTTATGCCTATCTGAGATTGTAAAGTGTTTATTTATTAACGTAAATCGATTAGTGAAGAACAATGAAGAAGAAAAATCTTACAGTATTAAGAAGGCCGAGTGTACTTAAAGATCAGATGTGTTACCTCAAACTATATTATGTTGTAAATTGCTGTAAGCTTTCGAAGTATATGCAAATGTTCTCACTCCCCAAACTTTTACCAGTATTTACCAAGTGTGTGTTAGAACATTGAAATGTTTCACATAAAAAAGAAAATGAGGAGAAAACATCACAAAGGTTGAGCATATTTAGGTTTCTACCGCAGTAGGAAAGCAGACTATTAACCTTTAGTTTGTTAAAAGAATCATCGTGCACTGCACGAGAAAGAAACTTCGCTAGATACACCCTCAAGAAATCTCTTCATGCAGGCTATGTAATCGAAATGCGTGATTACCATCAGATAAGCTCTATATTGCTGGTAGGGTGATATGTAGTCCTATATGCTGTAATTATTTGCTCTTATTAACAACATCATTACGATACAGGGGAATTTCTTTTGAGAACTATTTAAGGCAGTAGTAAAATTAAAGTATTCATTGCAGCCTGGGGCAGTATAAACAGGGTTATTGAATATTACTTAATTGTTGCAGGGACATGTAGGCCTACTGCGTGGCAACGCATAATGCTTTGCTGAAGCGAAATAAATGAGTCCCAGCTCGGACAACGCAATCAGTCGTCAGTCTGTTTCTTTTTGTGTGTACTCAGCTGGTCCTCTTAAGAGTTGCGATCGATTCTAATCGATCGGAGATCTACTCTTCATCCAGACCCATCCCCGATCCTCAACAAAAATGTTTATCTTGTAAAATATTATGGTTCATGTAAAATATGATTGAGATAGGCTAATGTGATATATTATTATATGATTTGCAACAATGCACAATTTAATATGATTTTTGTAACATTTCATAAGAATGTGTTAAGCATCAAACTGCTTGTGACATGGGCATGCATAATTTTAATGATATGGTACAACCCACTATTGAAATTTGCAGATGTACTGTGTGCAAGTTGTACGTATGGCGACAACCAATGGCACTGCATCAAATTTCGAGATTTTAATGTATATATTACACTGAATGGCGCCACCGTAACTACTTAGCAAAACGTTCCCGGATGCGGTGTATACTATCATAATAGGGCAACGGCAACATTGCAATCATCGATGTATTATGCATATTGGAGGAACGTTAGTGCCATGACAATAAAAATTGATCTTATTAATAACGTGCTCATCAATTGTTACTTTACGGAGGGAGTGGAATACGTCCCTTCGCTTTCATCCCTTCTTTGTTGCATTTTAAACTACCGTACTTTACTGAGGTTGCAGTGTACAGCCCTTCTTTTTGCATTAAAAATATCAATCTGTAACTGCAGATTGATAATCTTAATTACAGGTTAACAATCTGTTATTAAAATCTGTAATGTGTTATCAATGGTTACTTTATCGAGCATGCAGTATACAGACCCGTATTCGGGGAGGGGAGTACAGAGGTTCTGACAACCTCCCCCACCCCCCCCCCCCCACAAGATCCGGAGTTCCACTCAGCCTATGATATTAGGCCTACGTTATTCATTCATTCATTCGTCGACCCAATCAAATTACAAAAATATAGTTTGGACAGGATAGGGCCAGGAAAAAATAGCAAAACCAAATAAAGAAGAGAAGAAAGAATGAGGAAAGTAAAGTAATCGGTTAGGCTACTGCATGATTAGGTGGGCTTTTACGTTACCCTTGAAAGTAACATAAGTTTACAGTTTAATGTCTATTG
This sequence comes from Stichopus chloronotus, assembly GCA_021234535.1. Taxonomy (NCBI): domain Eukaryota; kingdom Metazoa; phylum Echinodermata; class Holothuroidea; order Aspidochirotida; family Stichopodidae; genus Stichopus; species Stichopus chloronotus. Next base: position 39,260,932 of record CM037831.1, read on the forward strand.
GGAGAAAATTCCAATTTTATAACAATACGGTAGTTATTTAAGTGAAATTTGCCGTGTTTGATGTCTATCGATTGAAAAAAGTGTTACTCCTGGTAATGGGTGGAGCATCTGTGGGAAAGCCAGGTTGACGATATCACTACAAGCATTAGAAGGGTATTAATGATATATTTATAAATAAAGCAACACCTTTTAAGCATATGAATATCGCTTTAAGCTCATCAGTGTCATTCAATGTTAGTTACATATTTAATGAGCTTTAATTTTGTTGGACGGTGATAATTGTCGGTAAAATGTTCCACTTGTGTAACGTCGACCCCCCCCCCCCCACCCAACACACACACACACACACTTAAAAAGTTGCATACGAGCCTGGTGTACAGCTCCGTCTCTGTCCCGGCGTTAAAATTACAAATTAATAAAGTTAAGTTACAGATCAACTAATCTGTCATTACAGATTATTATGCTTGTAATTACAGATTATAATCAGGCTATTACCTAATAAAAACATATAACACAAAACACAACTTCATGACATTAGTGGCTTCTTTTGTTATTGCATGTAGCACCAAGTTATACTTGTCCTTCGAACATGAGATTCAACAGATCCCATAATTTTATTACAATTAAGACTACAACAAGATATCTTTTTCGTTCTCACTCATATTAGAACAAAGGACAGTTTTCTTTTATGAAAAATTTAATTGCACTGACAACGATCGCAGAGTGGTATTGACCAATCAAAGTTTGCCTAATAGAAGAGTTTAGTGTTAAGATTATCGCAGGGCTCTCAGTAAACGAAACACACATTTGCCAACATGTGACAAGATATTTATCCTACAAAGTACTTCCACTTTTCGTGAAATTATCCGGAATTCGGGAAATCTGGGTGCTCTCCGGGAAATTTCAGGAAGAGCATAGGCCTAATTTGGGGAACTCTGAAAATTCAAAGGAGAACAAACGTTATTTTGGAAAAAAAAATGAGTCAATATTTTTCCTTGCACTTTGTTTCAGTCGGAATCGTGTTTTGTTTTTGTTGCTAAAGCAGCATTCTAATGAGCAATTTCCCATAATCAACATGAGTCAGCGGCGGCGGCAATGTACATAGACAGGCGTTGTTGAAAATCTCACTCAGGAAATGCCGCTCCGATTTCAGGGAATTTTGCATTGCATTTCCGGAGAGGAAAACTCAGAATGTGGAAGCACTGATCCTATATGCAAACGACAGTTTTGATCAACCATGCACCCCACGGGCTGCCTTTGTTACCAGGTTGTTCTTAGTTTCCGGGTGACGTATTTCCTTAAAGGGAAATAGGGCGTTTGAAATACACCAACATGACGTTCTAAAGAAGTAGCTTTAGTCATTATTAAACCATTCAGTCTCATCAATAAACGTCTGCCAAAGCTTTATCTCCCCAAAACGTTATGCATGTGATGAGTAACGGAAGATGCATCATTTTAATTTGAAAAGTTGGGTGAACAAATTAGTGTTGAGCAACAAATAACTGAGTTTCTATCTGTGAGAAACTTATTTCTTGAAAAAAAGACTACTGTCCTTCCTTATTTTGAATAATCTATCATTCTGCATTGACATACATTGGTTTTAAAAATATGGATGTTTTCTGTAAAACAAACGCCCTATTTCCCTTTAAGAGAGTGTGGTCAGTAGATTACACGCCTATAGATGACTGTATGGATCATTCAGTTAACACAAGCACAAATGTTATCAAATCATGGAGCGTTCTGTTATCAAATCATGGACCTATTAATGATGATCAAATTATTAAGCTCCTTAATGGAAGCAGCCTAAACCCAAGTGGACAGAATACAATGTAAATACCAAATTCTACAAGAGATAGTAGTGTATACACCTGGCGATGAGATTAGAACACAAGTCACTAAGCATGTTTGAAGCTCATCGATGTGGAACGTGTGATTGACAGGGCCCCTCCAAGAAGTGTGAAACGTAGGAGAAACAAGGTATATTTCCGTGTTTTTTGAGAAATCTTGTCAAATGATGAGGAAGCATTAGCACTTTAGCAGATGCTCAACATTGTCAATGGATTAATTAAAGGGCAGCAAAGTCCTTTCATCTTTACTTCACCCCCCCCCCCCCATCTTGTCCTGGCCTTGCCACCAAATACACCTACTACTTCTTTTGTATCGTTTTTTTCAGTAATAAAGTTCGTTAATTTCACTAATCATCCAGTCACGTTCAAAATAGCTGCACTTACTTACTGCAAATCACTTGCTCCAACATACATTTTTTTTACAGAACAAAAGGCAACGTATACAGATCTACGAGGCGAACCTTTGGAGAGTTCCTCCTTAGTCTCTTTCCAATTCGGCTAGTCGAACAAGTGATACTGAAATCAGCATATACATCACACCCAACAATCACGATGACGAAGATTATGGTAAACGTTTTGAGTGGGTCGATAACGTCACTTTTGAAGCGCCTTTGTTTTATAAAACAAATCCAATGGCAGCCAACACAGCAGGAGCAAAAAATTCGGGGAAAGGTAGATTAACCAAGTTCTTACACAGACGGTGTGAAAATTTAAGTCTACAATGACGTCACTGTAAACTCACAGGATTTCCGTCACCTTTATGCAGAAGGTTCAGACCAAACACAAGGTAAATTTGAAAAAAAAATTGAAACTGGAAATTGAGAAAACATGGAAACATGTGGACTCATACAAACAGCTTATTTGACGTTGACGTCTACAGTCTCAAGGAAATCTTGTATTATTTCGAGTATCACAAAAAAAAAAATATTTGCAATGATCATTGCAAGTGAATATTTGATGGTAAAAAGAAGCAAATATAGCAGTCACCACCACCCCATGCACCCTTAATCTCCAATGCACTCAATCTCCTCACATTCTGCTTATGTTTAAATATCATACAAACAGACGTTGACATACATTGCATTGCATTGCATTAGAGCAACGTTTGAAAGACTTAGAGATAGATCTAGCAATTTGATCAGATATATTACCACAGTATGGTAACTTAAGATAGAATTTCGATAAGACTTTATTCTCGTCCACAGTGCAGGGGACAGGGCCCATTAGTAATCTAGATCTTAAATTACAGAACTACAGATCTCTTTCAGATGTTCTAAAATTGGTTCATTTTCAAGGTTAAAGACAAAATTCCTGATCTTAAAAGCAGTGGTTGTAGTTATCATATTCCTTGTGGAGACAAAACTTGTAAAGATAATTATATTAAGGAGTCCAAACTCAGGCTTTGTGATAGATTTAAAAAACATGTAAATGCTGACTATTTCAAAGAATTCAGTTCCATACACGATCACTGTAAAAACGGCGTCCCATAAACTTCCAAACCCAGGTGATATTAAAGTTCTCCATGCAGAGAATGCCTGGTATAGACGCAAGATCATGGGAGTCTCTTTTCATTAAGGACTTACAACCTACCCCTGAATAGAAACGTCCAGAGTTTTAATCTTCAGCTATTTGAGCTGGTATTACTCACTTACTTCTGTTACAGCTGTTTTGTAATGTACTGACTTGTATTAATCAGTTTGCTATTTCGCCTTGACGAGGTAAGGTGTTTTCTTACGAAATATTGGCGTAATATATTTGATTCATCATGAATTTCAAACTCATCGCTATTTTCAGTTTTATTATTAGTAGATGGACCTCTCCAATCCTTGTATATATATATATATATATATATATATATATATATATATATATATATATATATATATATATATATATATATATATATATATATATATATATATATATATATATAGTAATTTCAACAGGATTACCATAAGTTTAACTTTCCCCGTCTAAGTCCCACCTCCCTCAACTCATCTTGTAAGCAAACTTTGTATTATGAGAGAGCGCCATCACTTCTTCAAAGTTTTTTTTTAATCGAAACTTGAGACAGTCGTACGATTTGATTCATTGCTCTGAATGGCTATATATATTTTTTTGCTAGTCAAAGTGGCGTAAATATCGTCAGGGAATTGGGCGTGTTACAGTCACGTGTAGTTGACTAAACTGTTGAAAGACTTTCATGAGAGGTCATGTTGAAAGTGTAAAAAAGTGCTACATAGAACTTCAAAGCGCCAGAGCTGATATATCAGGCTAGGCTAGAGCTTGGCAAGTTGTCTGCGAAAGATAATTTGTCTTGACATGTAGGCTGCAGGTCATATTGGATACATGCGCACGGTTAATTTATTTAATATGACCGATGCTCACAAGACCATATCATTAAAATTATTGATAATGTGATTATGTTAATGTAATCAAAGCTGTCTTTACATGGAATCAAGTTTGTAAATGCCTTTGCTTTTGGACGATTTATAACTAGTGTCCAAGTAAAAGCACATGTTTGACATTAAATAAAGAGACTGTAATACACCTAATTCAGCGTTCTTCATTGCATACATGTCTATGGCTTTGACGTTTCCTATTCATTACTGAATCATTGAAACCGCAAAGTAAGTGAGCTAACACTTGCGTAACACTGGTCATGTTTTTTAGTGTACGCCAATGTGACCTCACGTGTTTATGGAACTTTCCTTTGACCAGTTCACTTATTCGAGCAATGCGGTGGGAACACATATTTTCAAATGCCGGAACGTTAAGAGTAAGGTACGAGGAAGTGGACTTTGTTCATTACGGTGGCTTGCATTGTTAAGAGTGCTCGAGAATTGGGAGGAATGTTAATATCCAGTACACCAGGAAAAACCCGCGGATAAATCTAAATTCAGGGAGGTGTATATTTACGCACCTCGTGTGGTGTGTCAGTCCTTTACCTGGTAACTGAATGTTTCACAAATAGTTTGTGGGGGATTCTGCATGTATCCCCCATTGAGGATGCGGCATGTGTGTTACTCTAGCCAGTAAAATTAACGACCATTGGTAAGTCAGGATACTTTCGCGCACCTGCAATATTATCGCCCTCTTGACAAGAAGAATGGAGCTACCGCGGCGCTGGAAAACCGGATTTTCAGACGGTTTCGGAATTCCCGTAAGTTAACTTAGTATGTAACTAAGTTAATTTATTTTTAAGTAATATGCATATTGTTACTTGTTAAGTAACAATCAGTGATGTCAGGTTCTCAATCTGACAAGCTAAAGGGGGGGGGGGCGCTCTTTTCATGGTTTTTTTTTTCACCTCTTTTCCTCAGTCCCGGGATATTTATTTCTACTCCTATTTTCAGTTTGTCTTAGTGAATTTTGACCCATGCTGTGGAAAAGAGGAAAGGAAAACTTGAAGAAACATTGCTAATACCTGGGTGCGAACCCGTAACATAACCGTAACATATAAACATTTGTTTTATCAGAACAGAGGTCACTATGCCACGAACCTGGAGGACAAGAGGGAATTGGTATAGTTCAAATCATTACAAATCTACGGATAAAATCATATCCAACTTACATGTTTGCATATTTATTTATGCATAACCACACCCAAATTATCATTAAACATGAATAATCAGTGCAAAATGCATATTCAAAATACTTTGTTAGACACGTGAAAATCAACTGCACCTAGGTCGTAAAAAATGTCAAACGTCAAAACGTTAGGGGCATTAAACTAAAGTATTAAGCTAAAATAATCAGGCCACTTTTATGGGAAAATTCCTCTAGAATTCAAGAGGTTAATGGTTGAATAGCCATCAAGTGTACATATTAAGTAATAAGTAAAAAAAAATCAAAGGCATTAATTCCCATCTTCAATCGGAGAAGCTTCTAATGGGGGTAAGATTTGAATAGACATCAGAGGTCTAAACACCTGGACAACAACCTTCAAACCTACACACTGTCCTCCATTTTTTTGTGTGTTCCCCTATCATCAAGAGCGGTCATTTTATCGGGGTTTTCGAGCTGTTCTTGCTTATATCGGGAGATCGTGGATAAATTTATATTTCTTTCACCATTGAGTTGTTGTTACAAAATCAGTGCAATTGTGGAATCATTTCTGAGGGAGGTTTCCGTGTTTTCTTACTTTTGTTTCATTATTTCTCCACTCTTTGCACCGTGTTTGCATTTTTTCTAGGTGTTTCTATTTCCATATTCCGTATAACCCAGACTCCTAACTCTTAACCTAACCCCCAACCCGAAACATATCTCACCTTTCTATTCAATGTGTGAATAGAATTCACACCATAGCAATTCACATTGAGTATTATTTATACGCAAGCGAGCATGCTCTGACGCAGGTCTGACATCAGTTCCGGGCACTGATTCTAAAGTAGCGCCAATTAGCAGCAGTTTGGAATACTAGCGGTTGTGTAGCTGAAGTATAAAGTGTATGAAAAGAATGGAAACGCTGGCCAAATTATAACTAATGTGTTATTCAATTTCGGGTGTTATCCACGTCGTCACAGCTTGCATACGACATACCGTATGTGGAGTTTCAGGACGCACACGGCAAATTAATACTGCCTCATTTTCTCACAGATTGCATTTGTACTTAAAATTCAGAGGGATAAGATACCTTACATTTTTTATTTTAAGAATTTCTTTATTTTAAATGTACAAACAAGATAGCTCATCCATGGATGTAATGCGTTAGTCAATAACGAAAGCGCCATTCCCTGCAGTTAACCTAAAAAGGATCAGGCGCCTATAGAAGGGAGGGGGACGTTGTAACTTGCGACAAGAAACCTCTCATATAGAGGAAACATTTCAGACCGTTTAAATAATCCTTTCTCATGTTCTTCCTCGATCAAGGTAACTCTGTATTATTGACTGTATTATTGACTGTTAACCACATATAATGTAACTGAAGATTGTGGTCTCCCAATTGTCAACTTATACACTGGGAAAACGCATCCTTTCAAAGTCCACATTTTCATAACTTCATCTGTAGGACGGCCAACGAAGCCCAGACCTTTGTAAGAAGAGCTTCGCGGTGCCTATGGCGCCGTTTAGCAGTTGATTCTGGGTTCGCCTCCCTTGCCCATTTTGCAACGAAGCCCTGTATGTATATACCTCATCATTTCATTATGGCGTCATAGCAATCAGCAGTTTCTACCAAACGAATACTAATTGTCCGTTCAAGTAGGACACATTCACACCTTTTGTGGATATTTTACAACAATGCTAAAGCACATGGGAGAAATGATCCCGTGGAAGCTTCTTATTTCCCAGAATTGTCTGAATAGCGCTATCAAAAGACGTGTTACACTTTTGGACGCAAAAAACTAAGATTTTGTGTGTGTGTGTGTGAACGCACATCATGTACACTCACTGTAATGTTTCCTTAATGCAACACGTATGCACTTCAATTGTTTGCGGTTGTGGTTTAAGGTCATGAAAAGGTGTAACTTGATTGTAAATTTGTTAAGTCATTAGCTTACGTGCTGAATTTAATTGCACGATCGTTGAAAGACATTATCAACTTACTGCTGTATTAAAGTGTGAAAGGTTTTGTTTTTTCCTTCATAGGGATTTTAAAAAGCAAAATAAAAAGACGTTTAGGCTCCAACAAAGAGAAACCCTACTGGGACAAAAAGGTGAGGAACTTTAGCCAGAATATTCGCCAAGTGCTCCAAGAACAAAATTAACTGTAGCCTATGCATCATTCATTATAATTGTTGTATCATCTCAACCGATATATCTGAAAGCTTTTTATAGACTGAGTGTTTTCTCATCAACTGAGAAATTCAGGGCTGGGTACATCAGAGGAGAACACACCGGAAGTGACGTTTCCGGGCGGGGGGGGGGGTCGGACTAAAGCCCAAAGTTGTCTGGTACGCTCTCCGCCAACTGAGGGTGGAGCTCGGCTAGGATAAGTGACCACAAATATGGTTAAAACTATTGCGAAAAGGTAGGAATTTTTAGGAAGAGCACGTCACTCCTGGTTATACTTCATACAATGGGCAATTGATGACCCAGTCCAACGGTTCGGTAATAGTTGAAATACACTTGATCCTTCCAGTGGCTTGTAAAGTAATTTATGACGTCATTCACATCTTTCTTTGAATAGCTCACAACAATGGCTGTATCGAGACCCGCTTATTAGGCCTATACTGGATACTACTGATACGGATACTACGGACACAAAGTTCATGAGGTTTTCAAAAACTATGGAGTTACTTTCCTTTATCAAGTTGTCCGTGGTATTGCCATTGTGGTCGAAACATTCTGTTATGCAATGTAGCCCGTGTGAGTCCAAACCCCTCCCTTAATACAAGTGAGCATTCCCATTATTGATACATGGCTATTAATCAATAAGCGATATTTATACTGATTAATTCTCCCGCCTAGTTAGCCTACTTACCCACTAATTCAAGCTGCCCAGAACGCCGTGAAGACCACAAGGGTGATGGGGTGGGGGGGGGGGGGTGAGGGGTAGATGAACTGGGGAACTTAGTCTCAGTGTCTCAGTCTTGCCACCCTCGTGACTTGGCATAAATTCGGAATCCTAGTAGCTTAAGTATATAGGCTTTCGACAGCACTAGGTTGCTACGTCAGGACAGGCAGATACACGGGAAAGCGTTAAAAAATTGTTA
>CM037832.1:1448358-1613358 GCA_021234535.1 Stichopus chloronotus
TTTGGTAGACACCCAACTTGAGGGGATTGAGGAGGCGCAATTTTTTTTTAATTGCTATTATTTTTTTAATTTTATTTTTGCTCACTTTTGGGAATCTCCATGATACGTGTTGTTATGGATAGAAACAATATCGCAATGTTAGGTTGGAACAAATTGAAAATGTACCTACTTATCGAGAATAGTGAAAGAGGTGAAGAAAGTCTGGCGCTAGGGTAACGTGAGTTCCCTTAATTAAGACGCCCATCACCGTAAGTGCCAATCGATACAAATAGTCGAGCGCCGCTAAACCCGAGCTTGGACGGTTGTCTCCTATGGTGAGGGCCCTGGCTGGGAGAGGCGCTACCTTAAGCTATGAGTTTGCTAGCTCTGTGTACACAACTTAATGGTACGCAAGCAACTTGTCAACAAGCCACGTCAAACACTTCTGTATTCCTTTTTATTTCTTTCTTTATTTATTTTTGCAAATTAACATTTTTCAATTTACGTTTTTTAACAGTGTTTGCATTTAAACAAGATTTGCTTTTGTTTACCAATACACCATTCTTTCAAATTTTACCGAGACCAGAGAGTTGCTACGACGATTTTATACGCCGGAGGAAAGAGTGGCCCACAGGTCACGGACGCTATTTTCTGCCACACTGGCATATTTGTTTATACACAGATTTTGAGGACCGTGAATGAACACAGACTGATTAACCTTGAAGAAACTCCTCCTCTCCTTTCAATTACCTACTCTACCCATGTCTCCCGCTGTTGTACAACCTAACTTTTGAGCATAACTCTAGTCCCGCTCTCTTCCTACTTTGTACACATGAGTGTCAAGAAACGTCGTGTGACCAAAACAAGGGTGGGCAGACTATATATGGTGCATTGTGAAACGCCCGATAACAAACTCGCGCAATGAGTGTATGCGTATTTTTGTTCTCATTTGCTACCTTTCCCTCTCATTTACCCTCATTTTGTTCTCATTTTATCATTTTTGTTAAACTTTCCCTCTCATTTGTTCGCATTTTGCTCTCATTTTATCACTTTTTTGTTACATTTCCCTTCGTTTGCTATCATTTTATTCTCATCTTGTTTATTTGTTCTCGTTTGCTTTCATTCGGTTCTCATTTTCGGGCATTTATTCATATCTAAAACATTTCTCTCATTCTCCACTATACAAGATCTCTTCTCATCCTCCTCTACACATTCCTTCTCTCCTCTTGACCTCCCCCTCTCCTCGTGACATCATTCGCCTAACGCGTCATCCATGTGTATATAACAAGATGTTTTATTTTACGAATCTCATTCTGCTCTTTGTCTGAGAGAGAACGGACCATATTCCTATCATGGCATTTCGTTGTAGGGTTTGTAAAAAGGCTTTTTCCACTAATTTCTACCGTCGCCGACACGAATCCACGATACATAGCTCGGATAGGCCTGTCACTGACAGCGAAGAAGGGGGTATGGAGTGTGAGAGTGACGTCTTACGTCGTGAAAATGATTCGCCCTCAGACAGCGGTGGAGAGGGCGATGGCTCACAGGACAGTGAGAGAAGCAATGACGATGATGATGACGATGAGTTGAGTGACAGTGGTGATTCCACTAGAGTCAGTGATAGTGATCTTTTGAATTCTGATCTCACTCCAGCTTTCCAACACTAGCGCTCAAAACTGTCACCGTTTACACTCTCCGAAATGTTGACAAGCTTAATGACATTGAATGTACTCCAGCCACGCCAATGACAAAATCATCAAAGAGAAGATGTCTACGTTTTTGCGGAATCAATATCTAAACAGCATGCAAACTCTTGTTCTCTGGTATTGACACTATCTATCCATCTAGCTCTACATCGAAGCACACGTGCAGCGGTTCTTACCAACTATGAGAACTTATATTCAGTACAACACTTATTTTTAATAGATATTCCAAGGTCACTATCCTGATGGTGGTCTTCTTGTTACCTTGGAAGCGTCTAACCTGTGTATCAGCATCAACTATGAAGGCAACACTTGGGGTACTGCATACAAAAGCGTTCAAAAAGCTTTAGGTGTTCTCTGACCCTGATACTAAGAATAGTAGAACCGAAATGTTATTTATATTTGAAACCCAGACAAGATTATCTACCACGAACCTAGGTAAACATATCCTTACTTTATAGGGACTCATAAGATGATAGATATCTACAGTAAATCGTAAAATAAACAATAATTAAATTTAAGCAGACTTGAATCCGAAACATGAAGGAAGCGTTCCTGTCCGGGCAATTGTTAAACAACTATCTGAGCAGAGCACAACCAGCAGTGGGTGCGGTTTCGTACCAAAATGTTTCGATGAAAATACTTTGAGAGATCATTAAAAAACTTCGCCCTTTAAAGGCCCAGACATAACTTAAAACTTAACAAATTCAATGTCGTTTTCATTACAGTATTTTCGTATATGGTGGTAGTATCTTTGAGGTATCAAGTTACCATTTGTATCCGTGAGTTTAGATTGATATGTTGACCTACCTTTGACCTCATACCATAATGCTTGTATAACACTATGCAGTCTAACTCTGAAATATTTCATTATTAAAAAAAAAAATTGTTGTCGTGACGGCAAGAGAAGACGGGAAAGAGACGTAGGTATTTACGCCGGACTAGTTATCAGACGAATTGCGTGCATTCTGTATTCATATTGTAGGGAAGAAAGGCTGAATCTTATCCTAGGCAAGCATCATGCTAATTGTCACGCATTTGACCTGTTGACGTAACGAAAAAGACGTGGGCCGAGGCTGGAAACCCCCTGTTAATTTGAATCAATGCTTATTGATCACAATGACCAATGAGTCAATAATTACTGTACCGGTTTTATTACACACCACTATTGGAAGATATTAAACATATTTTAATCATGTTGAAAAGTATCAACATATCTCAAAATGCGGTACTGTGAGAAAATATTTGCTTCCCAACATCCACAGATTGACAAATTCAGTCATAATTTATGACAGTAAAAAAAGTAAAGTGATCATTCATTAAAAGACATGTACATTCTTTTAAATAATCGCTTGGAAAAGTGAACAAACCATTGCAAACTGAGCTTTTTCTGAAACAATAAGTAGGAGAAAATCATCTTTATAACCCTCTTCAGAACAATGAATGGCACATTACATTAATATATTTTCACCATATATGTGGCACCAAAAGGAAATTTATTGAGCATGTCTATTAGAATCTTTGAATTATTGACTGCAGTAAGAGTTGTTTTTAGGTTGACTTACGCAGTTCCAGTATACCAAAGGAAGGTGTGATTGACATAAAGGATTCTGTGTATGTGGGGGAGTGGAATTAATCCTGCAATTTACAATTTGTGCTTCAAAACGGGCATAATTGTAATCGTATAGTTGTAACAGTCGTGCCCTCATATTTAGCAGAAAAAATATCTTCACGAATGAAACTGTTGTGACATGACTATTCGTCCTGAGAACGTTCATGTACTGGTGGTTATAAACCACTTCACCTGATATGACTAGACTTCACTTTTTTTTTAATTCATTGACCAATAAAGCTTCTTCACTTCCGAAATGTAGTAAATCCCTAAAAAATTGCATTGCATTATTTATAGTTGTTGTAACGGGTATTACAAAATATTATTTTCCAGAGGAAGGGCACAAGTAGCAATGTGATGACTATCACGACTATTTTCTTAGAAACTTTAAAATGTCGCATGTTGTTTTTATCGGGCGTCGAAAATCCAGACGACCTCGCATTACCAACATTGCCAAACAAATATCAAGAAATTACTTGCAAAAAGCAATTTGTGTCGATGATGTATCACTTGAAGAGTTAGACAGCTTATCACGTAGGTAAAATAGTAGCATTTGTGCTGCATTTTGTATTTTCGGAGAAAGATGAAACTTTTTGGAACTTTTTTTTTATTTCCTGAACCAACATGTGTAAGAGTGACAAAGAGAAAGAGACAAAGACTGGGAATGACGAATTCCGTACATTGTGTAAATAAAGCAATAACAAGAATAACAAGAAAAGGTCTCCGAATGACACCATTATGCAAGTATATTACCGTAGTTTACCTCTCCAGGAGAAACGTGATAATATCGATTGTTTCATAGAGAAGTAGATGCATGACGAAGTTTTTTACTATCAATTTCAGATGGCTGGGTAGACACTCAATGTAGTTTTTTCTGCTAACTGGGAATTGAAATAAAAACGATCAAGGCACAGTTTGCCTACCAGTTTACACACTGCAGTTCTGTATGGGGGTAGATGTATTTAATGGTAGATGATTGTTGTTTGATGAAAGAGAAAAGAGAAAAAAACCTGGCAAAATACTTAACATTCTGGGACATGACGTTATTATCGTGCTAAAACCATGCTAAAGCGTTCAACAGACCCTCTTTCATGCTCGATTACACATGTATTACGATAAACATGACACCTAATGCCCCTTGCCAGGCAGCTCAAGAAAGCCTAGACATTGGATTGACACACCTGAATTACTTTAGGAGAACGATGTTTAATTGACCATGTGGATTATCACAGCATGGGGTGATAAAACTGACCTAAGGCCATGACAATTTGGAAGAAGTTGAACCTCAGTAGAACAAAAGAAGACTGAGGTTGAAGTCAATCCCATTTTAACGTACGAATAACGGCATGGAACCCGTAATGGTTGTCTACCTGTCTAATTGAAAGGACTGTGTAGGTCCTTCGCGTCATGCATAATAATAAAGCAAAACATGCATCTACTGGTTATTCCTCCTATCACATACCGTACTTCGTTGGAGAACTCTGCTCATTCCTATTGGCGTAGCAATGGGAATCGAAACAGTTTCTCTTCTTATGTTCAGTTCCAAGTTTCTAATAAGGGAAGGTTTCGAAAACATTATCTAGCTAAATCAGTGTACTCAGAGGTAGACATAGATCTGTTGTTGATCCTTTGTCTGCCTAGTTATATTTTGGTTTCACTGTAGATGCATCTCTGTTTGTTCCAATTCCAAAGGCCTGCATCGGCTTGTTTTGATACTGATGTAGCTGAAGGAAATGGGGCTTGAACTTAGGCTCCGCTTCAGTCAGAAATTAATTACATCAATTCTACCTGATCTGATAGTTCGGAAGGTATATCTGACACACAACCAATTTGAACAAACAGGAAGCAAAAAGAGGGATACATAATAACATAGCATTGTGTTGATCTCCCCCATTGCATTTACCCACATCCGTTCAATGTAAACGATCTTTCTCATATTTATCTGAAGGATTTGCTAATATAAATGAAATAAGGCAATTGACTTAGGATGATAAGTTACTGCCTTTTATTCGACGGACCCTGTGGCAGAAAAGACAGATAGGTCTTCTTCTTTCTGTCAGCATGAAGCTGTCGAATTTCTATCTGCCTGATGTCAGAAAACGAACTTAAAAATAAAATTGTAAAAGATCGCCTTGCTTACTTAAAAAATACCCTCCAAGTTTCTCAACATATCGATTACATTGATTAGTCCCATTTTTAAAGAGTAATTCTAGTATCCAGGATATTGGAGTGTCATACATAAAATACGGTGGTACTTTCTGAGGAGGGATCACATATGGTGACAGAAGCCTCCCAACCATTTGAAATATTCTTATATCCAGTCTCTTTAACGTTGGTACCATATACATGAAATATCGCAGCTTTGGATGGCTTCCACAATTTGTTACAGGTAACATGGAGAGTTTCAGATCCAATCCACATGATAACACTGTTTGCTGATGCCATTACAACAGATGTCACACCACGGGTCATTACATGGCCAAACAGTGACGCTAAAAGACAATCTATAGATGAAGGGTTCCGAAGAATTGGAAGACTTCCTAACACTCTTGGTGCAGTAGATGGTATCCAAATCAGGATAACAGCTCCCAGAGAACTCCCACATTCATACTTCAACGGGAAGCACTTCTATTCCATGCAAGCAGTGTGCACCAGCCGACTCCTTTCAACACTCGTTTTAGCAGAATGGCGCGGCAATGTTCATGATGCAAGGGTCTTCAGAAACTGTACTTTGATAGAAGATGGCGAGTTTACCCCCGGGTACTATTTTATAGGTGATTCTGCATATCCACTTTCTCAATATCTTCTATCACCCTTTCGAGATAATCTGAATATTGCAAAGACCTTCAGCCAAGAACTCAGTTGAGAGTGGAATGTAATAAAAAGGGCTTTTGGTCATTTGAAAGGAAGGTTCCTAAGTAAACAGTTTTCCCGGTGGAAGATTTGAAGCTACTTTGCAAAGTTGTTATTGCAGCCTGTACACTTCATAATGTATGCATTCAAAATAATTAACTTATAGTAGAATTTCAGCAGGAATAGGGACAAGAAGACGTCTTTCCATGCAATGAAGGGATACAATATCAGGAAAGGCGCATTGAGTTAATGGCACCGATAGAGACGACTGATCACTGGAAATCATAGGAAGCCTTTCCTTTGCACAGAATTTATAACAGTTGAAATAAACGCACATGTGGATTGCAAATAGCTAGCTTACATTTGACATATTCTTGAAGTTGTTCATTTGATTCTTATTCTACAGCATTCCCAGTTTGCTGGACAAATCTCACTCTCGCACACCATTAAACGATAATAGTCATTCCCACATTTAGAGATGATACACAGGTTTTAAAGGAGATAGGTAAGTGCCTGGAGGTAATCATGAGATAATTATGCGAAAAAACACAAAACGTCATGAAAATAACTGTATGATAAGTCTCCATGAACATGGAACTTTAAGAAAGTAGTAGCTCTTAATAAAGATATGAGTAATACTAATAATTTGCCTCTAAGCTCAGTATTACGCATATGAGATTTATGCAAGGTTTGAAGTTATATATTTCTTTGCCCTCCCTGGAAGTCATCTGTAATTACGGAGCAGAGGCTCTACTGTGCACAAGCAAAAAGGCAAACAATCAATCTTAAGCAACTGTTTCAAAACTCAAAAGAACTTAAAATTTGGCCTAAAATTGCTGGACAATGATGCATGTCACAGGAAGTCTTATTTCAAACATTTACATGTTATAATTAGTTAAGTTAGTTAGCTATCATAAATAACACAAATAATTACAAAAACTGTAATAATAAATAGGAATCAAGCGGAGTGCAACACTGCATGATAAAATGCATTATCATTAGAACACAGTGGAAAGTTGTTTTAAATATTTTTTTTTTTAAAATCCAAGTTTGGAATGGACAGTCTCGTGTATGAAGAATCACAGTGCCCATTTTTGGAGCAATTCTGATTTATTATATATTTTTCATATTGTGTTTTATAGTTTGTATTCAAAAGCATTTATGTCACACACTGCATCAACTATTTTTAGTGTCACGATAGGTCACAGATTTAGAACAGCTAGTCCTGTGTCTAATCTTCAATAGGGCTTGGCTGTATGTTACATGGAGTATGGGCTCATGCATCACATCTCTTGCACCCATAAAACAATTTTTAACTAATTGGCCGACTAAATGCTCAGAATGGTCACCAAAAACAGTTTTAGGCCTACGGGTAATCCTTTCGTTAAGATTTACTTAGGTGTCATTAAGTTGTATTGAAATTACTGTATCAATCGTCTTGGCAAAGAAGGGGAAATTTTGTATCAAAGTTTATTTTGGTTAAAAATTTGTGTTAACGGCACAAGGGCTATGATGTGAAGTGTAACGTGAGGCACACCCCTTTTCAAGGGCAGAGTCTAATAGGCCTAGATGCCTAGTTCGTAATAAAAAGACCAGTATCAAACTTATTCGTGATATGTTCTTCAGTGTCTATTTATCTGAAATGAAGTGTTCAATCGCTCCACAAATTGCTGTAGAAGCCAAGAACAAAATAACTTTCTTGTTGTTTATTTTACTGATTATGTCCTTCAAGTTTCTTAAGCTGCTACATACAAAGTGTATACCCAGCTAGCCATGGATTGGTATGAGATTGACTGGCTTCAATATCATATGTATCACACTATAGCAATTTAATGGAGGTTATTTAATTCCGCTGGACTCCCAACTTGACAACGATAGTAGGCATAGGTCTCTTTCGAATAGTTGGTTAGGGAAACCGAGATGGAAAAACAGGACAAACCCCACGGCATCCTTAAAATGATGTTGTGTGGGAGCCTTAACCGGGTCATACCTAAGTAAGACGTCACGCCTAAGACTTGAAAACCTACGACGAGCAATAGTTAACGATAGTACTAAGTTACATATCCATATGTACAGGGACTGTTTACCCGTTCCTCACGTTATAAGCCTCGCTAACTTCCAATTCTAGCAGTACACCGGTGTTAGCATAAAGAAAAATCATCAGATTTAGGAATTAACTTGCTCGAAAATGTCAGTGAACACTTATTTACAAACCAGCAACGGTCCTGTTATAACTCACTTTGTTCAAAGTTGCCCTCTTGCCCTGAACTGGCTTTTACTGGTATGGGTTTGCCAGATGGTAGTGTAACTGAATGTGTCGCCATTATCGAATTGTTTTCTAGTTACGAAATTTACTTCATACTTACACCAGTAACCGACTATGGAGGTCGGTTACTTTTTGCTACTTCGAGTAAAAATGTTTTATGGGAGCCTAATCTTATCTGCTTAACTCGGGTTACACTGTTAAAGAAGTTGAAACGCACCTATTGTAAGTACGGAAGTCTTATACGGCAAACCGTATACCCAATAAGTCGGGCCAATAAAACGGGTTAGAGACCGATATGCCAAGTTTTGATACACTTGCTTTATCGGCCAATAAAACTGACTTATCAAAGTTGAGAAAAACAGTTGCATCAATTTCATATATCTGGTTTATCATATGATAAGTTTGCTTTAAAGACTTGGTCTTTTTATGGAAGATGATAGTATATGTAAACATTTATAAAGGGAAGTTGATTAATAATAAACAAAGCTTGGGCAAATGAATCTTATCTTGCAGATCTTTATGAATGACCCAAGTAGACAACATACCCTTAATATCAGGCAGACACATATCAACCAGCTACTTTATTATGTTTGTTTGACTTCATTGTGTTCAGATCTTTGCCACCATTTGAACAAAAAACAAGACAAAATTGAAACGAAGTTCTAAAACCATCACTTAATAGACTCGCTTTTTTATTTTCCTACATATGTAAGAACAATTGCTAAAAAAGTAATGTTTAAGCAAGAAACAACATTTTGCAACAACATTGTGAAACAATTTGCAGTGCTTAACTCATAGACTTCTTTCTCCACTCAAAGTATACATCAAGAAATCTACCCAACATTCGATTGTACAAGGACACTTTAATTCTAGTGACTTGCTTTCTTCTAAAATAACACACCCATTAAATAAAACGAATGAATAAAGGGCTTGTAATCGATTAAATATTCTTCTTGTATCACAAAGAATACAATTCTTACTTCAGCATTCCAACATTTAGTCTATTAGTAGTGTCCCAGTTGTATGGTAAATAACATTCGAATAGCGTGACACGGTCAAAGGGTTACACTTTTAACACTTAAAACAAGTGATATCTCAAGAAAAACGTACCTTCTGACCAACTTTTGCATCGTGGACGAACATGCTCAAACTTTTTCTGAAACTCACATAATTCTATAGAGAAAAAATGAGAAGACAAAATTTATTTACTTATTACTTTATGTGTAAGTATTTTACTGTAAAATATGTTACTTGGATGCTTGAACTCGAAATTCTAATACAGGTTTTTATTCTTCTATATTCCTACATGTTGCTCGTGCTGAAAGATGTCAACAAGCAACAGCAATAACAAACAGAAATCGACAAGCGGCGAGGGGCTCAAGTAACTAGACATTGACAGAAGTACGGTTACACCTGATGGAATTTTCTGAAAAACAAGAGATCATCGTAACTTGAACGCACAATTTAAATTCATCTCTTTTCGTATAAGAGAGAGGGGCTGTGCCGGTCACATTCCCTTGCTGTGAATGAAAATTTTGTATTTATATGGCACTCGGCTAGTAATCTCAGCGAAAGTCCTAGTGTCTCCTCAAACATATCCAAGTAATGAAATTATCTCTCCTAACTCGCCAATGAACTTAAGCATTTCCAGTGTGTAAGGACAACAATTGAATACAACAAAAACTATTCCAAAAGGCTCCTTTGGAGGAAGAATTTCCGGACTTGGTAAGATTTCCTGGCAATTAGATTTACTAAAATGTTTACAATCTGCATTTTGTCTCTGTTCTCCTCATTTGACAAAAAATTCATGGTGTACATTTACTAAAGAGAAAGAGAAAATGCGAAAGAAGTATGCAGTGTAGATTAAGTGTAGATTCGAAATGAGACAACCACTATGTTCCTACAATACAGGATAAATCTGTGTTCTTTATAATAAATAAAAAGATAAACTCTTTTCTAAAATAACATGATTTCATCCTAGTAATAATGGTAAAGTTACTCAGATTGACAATTTGTCACAAACTTTCAAAACCTAAAGATGTTCCTCGTTTTAGCAAGAAACTTGAGCTAAAAGTGCGTTAGATGAAATATGTTGTTTTCCAAAAAAATGTGTCAACAAAACAATCACTAAACACCACATGTTTGTCTTCAATGAAAGTAACATGTCCTACTCAAGAGGTAACAAAAACACTTCCCTAAACATCCGCAAAGAAAACATCAACCTAATTAGAATTTATCATGACTGTCAAACCCAAGTTTGTGAATTTTCTACTTACATGAACTCTCTGTAAAATGTATTTATTACTCGATATGCTAGAAGTCAATGAGCATACATTCGCATACGTTCGTCTTTCCAACGCCACAGAATCTGCCTAAATTATAGACTATGATGTCATCGGAGACAAACACTCCCTACAATATGTCGCCACATATTCCCTGAGAAGGGACGTTCTCACCATGGAAAGCAAGAGCTCTTCTCGTATCCGAGGCTGGGTAACGGGTAACTTTCTCTGACTTTCCTCTCATAAAATAATATGAATTTGGAGTGACTACTCCGGTGGCTCCCACATATAGATGGAGGGGTGTGTGTGAAAATACCCATCAGGGATATTGTCGGTGTAGCTTCCTGGTTTGTGTATCTCAATATACTTCATAACAAATCTAAGACCCGCTTTAGGTTCAAGCTCCTGATTTAACCTCAAAGTACTTAGGGTTCTTGAGTCCAGTTATCTAATGATTCCCCTCTTCGTGACCACGGCCCTGTTCCACAAAGAGTTAAAGATCAATCATCAAGTTTGATTATAATATGATGAGATTAAATGATATAATTTGATGAAAATAGTCAAATGAAAGAAGTCATGGTTCCTTTTTAGTCATACTATGCAATTCTCATCTGCTCTCTTCGCCGACCTTGCTGGCACAACTCGGGAAGTGTAATTAGTGATGGTCAGTGACTTCAGCATTCTGTGCGTTCCTCCTCTGAAAATTACGCTGTGCTCCCAACTGCCCGGCCCATAAGGCTGAAATTGTGTTTACTCAAGAAATAAGTTGTAATCGGTTTCCTAACTAGCTTGCTCAGTTTTACCCAAAGTGAGAATATGTCATGGAGTTATAAAAGTGCACTGTGTACTGGGGGGGGGGGGGGGGGCATATACGATGCTGATGAGGCAGCGTTGGGTAGGAGTCTATTCTTACACAACAAAGACTTAAAGTACACTCCACCATTTTGTGTTTCCATTAAACACAAATCAAGCACGATTAAATTTAGATCGGACGATAAAAGATTTTGGATATTTTGTTTTCGGGGCGAACTTTTGCGCTTGTCTACAATACCTCATGTAATGTAATCGTTAAAAAAGACTTAGGACTGCGATTGATCGTGATAAATTCAATAATATTTGTAATAAAAAAAATGCATTATTGTGTCACGTATATGCCCTTTGTTAATTTTTTCAATCAGTGTTAGATATTGTGAAGGAAAAATGAAAATCATTTCAAATAATCAAATAACATTGTAATTTAAAACATTGTTGTCTTTCTGTTGACTGAAAGCAATGATACAGAAAATATAACGTTTGTTCGATTAGCTAATGTAATATGTATCACTGAGATGTACAATGAGAGAAATTGTAAACTAATGACGAGTCAACTGGATTAATGGGCTGATACTCATTACATCAAAGATCAATAAGCTGCGGGACAAAACCATTAGTCTCCCATTCAGCTATAGTTTAGAAGACCAAGTATATATCTCTTATTTTCAAAGACGAGTATTTATCAGTTGCTAACAGTGCTGTAGAGTGTTTGTTTGTTGTTCAAATGATAAAATTGATCTACTGCGACGCTGGTAGCTCAAATATTGAACAAATGAAATAGTGCCAAAAATCAGCCAGTAGAAGATGATTGCTATGCAAAACTGAAGAAATGAAAAAAAAGCTGAGTAACGATCTACTCTCTACACAAACGAATGCAAATACATAAAAAAGAACAATGGCACTGTATTCATCATCTTGCATAATGGAACTGAAACGTTTTGATCACTGTTCAATATTATGGAGTTACATTGGACATTTATCATAAAAACAATTCACATTTCTTTTTTTCACTGCTGCCGATGATGACATTAATCATCCTCCGCAGGTAAATTAAAATATAAACAAAACACGATAGACTGAGATATCCTTGAAAACGTCTGTAATAAACTTTGACTTTCGTTAATAGTTTCCTGCTAATTTGATCTTTATCTGCTTTTTTCAAATGTACAACTCTTTCTGTTACATGACACTAATCTGTTTGAAAGTGCTACTCCTTTTTAAAACAATTTTTAATATGATATCAATCAGCTGTCTACAGAACATGCCAAATGTTAAATACATCACATCAGATAAACTAGATTTAACTATTTTTCACATTTTACAGTTAACAGTATATAGTGATAAATCTGAGCAAAGGTAATCAAAGTGAGCTACCACCCTCAAATAGAGTAACGAGACTATTATACACTGTGGTTGCATTCAGAGGCATCAAAGGTGACTTGCGATATTGTTTGCACTGAAATCTGCATGTCTGCAATAATATCGTGTAGGCAGCACTCCCTTCCCCGACATTGCTTCTGCTATTCTTTTTGTTTTTTTCCCTAGTATAGTATAAGAAAGGTGGCTCAACCGCACGATGTAATAATCGCAATTGGGTCTGTACGTATGCACTTCAAAGAAGATAAACCTCACTCACAGGCTGTATGATTTCACTAGGCCTACGTGTTAGGCTACTATAGTGCGTCACAAATTTTGGTGGGTCGCACATAATTTCATTTAGTATGATTCCACAGCCACTATACACTATATACACTATTAAAATCAGCTGATGAAATTGCATGAAACTGCATTTTACTACTTGGGAAACTCGGTGCCATAAAAACTTTTGAGTGATTCAAAATTGAAATTTAGGGGATGAGAGCAATGATGGGCAAAGTTGGACAATTGCGTAAATAGTTTGGATTGATCGAAAGAGGACAATGCCGACATTAAAATTAAGTCACTGTGCACAAGGACCTCCCACAAAGACTAATCATACAAGTTATGAAGGAGAAATAGCTGAAAGTTCATGTTAGAAACAAAAAATCTTCATCCAATCTTGTTTAGCATCAGATATAACCTTGCTTTTCGAACTCTTGTAAAATGTTACCTTTGTTTCACAGATGGTGTGAAGATGACATGTTGTTATTAGCTCGACAGTGAGCTTTACGCTTTGCAGTGTATTTGCTTTAGCTCGAACACGTAAATCAGTAGTCAAACCTATTTTAGTAAGGCTCAAAACCTTGCAACAGCTCCATCAAGTTATTCAGAATTTCGGTTTATTCAGAGAGCTGGTTTTCCTTCCGATTTTCTGGTCTAATTTTGCAATTATACATGATAAACGTTAACTTAAGCTCTGATCATGCATGCAACTGTTACAACATCCACTCTACATGTTTTGCATGCAAGTTAGAAATTTCAAAATGGGTTCATATACGGTAATACGGTAATGCGGTAATAAAATAACCTTGGATACAAAACAGTCAATAACACAAAAAGAGGTAATTTAAAGTTCATTTTGTTACGCTCCTGTTGTGTAGTTGTCAGACACGCTGTCTCATTCTTGAGTTCACGATAAGAGGTACTGTGAAAGCTCCCTTGTTGAAAGTTTAATGATTATAGTATTTTTTTTTTCAATTTGGTAATCGTTTTATTCAGTAGAAATAACTCTGTTACACCCAGACCAGTATACGAGATATTCTACACAACACTTTCACTGTGTGGCTTTGTTTACATTTCAAAAGACCGTTGTCTAGTCCACGACTGCTCAAATCGGAGCGCTATTTGAGATTTGTTCAGCTTTTTCAGGGGAAAGAAGGCTACGCATAAGTTTGATGGGTCTAATGCTCGATTTACACCTCCCAGCTTTTTCTTTTGTATTAGTCTGTTGCGTGGTATGTTATGGTGGGCAGCTTATTACTCAGTCTCATCGCTGCCACTGCATGTGTTTCAAATCAAATTTAAACGTTGTTCATTTGTACCACGAGAAGAGATGTTTCAATATGCTTTTGTGGGCATGCTGATAGTCAATTGGATTTAAAATCCTACGGAAGTGAATTTTCGTGAAGTCTGAAGGGCGATACCCATCAGTCTTCCTTATGTGTCCTCTGTTGCTACATGGACTTATAGACTCTTCAACTTTATTCCACTGGCATGGATATATCTCCAGCTGAGAGGGAAACATGTACTAGACCATGGTTAATAACTAGTCCCCTTGTCAGCTTGGGGTCCAGCACCTTAGCATCACTAATTATTACTGTGAACAAAGTATATTAACACTACATACTATATTACAAAAAATTACATTTTTAAGGCTCAGTAAATTTCTAAAGCCTTGTTCTCCACAATATACTTTAACAGTCATTTTTCAAATCTTAAAATTAGGTATACATTTTACATTAGACAATACTTGACTAGTTACATCATGTTTTGATATACTAAAACTAAGGTTCGTTTTCTTACTAGTCACTGCGTCCATCTACTACGTCAAAATATTTTTAGACTGTATAGACTTATAGCTTTTGCAATATTTTTGTAAAATGTTCATACTACTAGGTACATAGTTTTCTTTGTCAATCCATGACTATATCCATCCATTACTATATTTTACTCTTTCCATTAACTGCATCATAGCAATTTCTTTGAAAATGCATCCATCAGTAACTTTCTACCAGGTTGTGGAAAACAATCTGAAATAGAATCAGCGATTTTAAAATTTCCAGTTAAGCTGCAATATACTGGCTATTTCCTGCATTTTTCTGCCAGAAGTATACGAAGTAGACGACAAGACGTATATTACTAGTCACTGTTACATTGTTGTACACAAGATATCTCTCTGGAATTGGGCACATGCTTTAGCAGAAATAAAAAGGTATTACAAATCTGAGTAGGTGAATATCTTATAATAAAAATAAACCTTTGTCCAATTAGGGGACAATAATGACCTCAATTTTTGAATATTTCGAATTCACCCTTTAAATTTACTGAGTGCTGATTCATGTCAAGAGTTACTGAACTTGGTACATGACTATTATTAAATATCGTACATGGCAACACTAGATAGCAACGTGAAAGGTGATCACACCTAGTGTGCATTTCTTTATAAAAGATGAAACAAACAGAACGCATGGTGCCATTTTTGTGAGTAACAAGTGGTTTCATTTAGGAAATCGTAAAAACAGAATATTTTTTTTTTCAAGAGAAAAAGTGAAGACTGCTCCCCCTCCTTTAGGAAACGTTTAATTTTACAGTGCCTTTGCTGTAAATATGTGAAATAATTGACCAAACGAGGGAATACCGTAAAACAAAAACTGAATACAAAGAAAGGCCAGATTGATAAATTGTTTTAAAGCTTTAGTAAGTACTTCTCACTTTTGTTTTATTTTGAATTAGAGACGATACTGGTTTGGTTAAATTCTTTGTGTAATTGACCATTTTTGCTTAGAGTAAATAAATGGTACACACTTTTTTTTAAAGATTACACTAGATACCATTATGCAGCCAGTTCAATTTGGACAAGCCAAATGTAACACAATGTGACATGTTTGTCATTTCAGAAAGGTAATTGAGTTGAGTTGAGTTTATTCATTCACGTATGTATATATATATACAAATGACTTAATTATGTAGGTAACTTGTTTCGTAATTATTAAGTACTATATACACATACATGAAATTGACGTCATAAGCTCTGAGAGAACTTGAGGTGACGTCCAACAGAAAATAAACAAAGTTATAACCAATCGGAAATGAAGAGCACGTGACGTAAGAACAACAAAACTTTACAATAGTTATTTACAACGAAAATTGTAAATGAAAGAAATAAATGAATAAGAATAAGAAAAGAACGGTAGGAGTAGGAAGAAAAAAAGGGGAGGAGGAAGGTTGGTGGATGTAGGAAAATCAAAGGGAAAAGGGACAAAGAAGGTTCTCTACATTGCTTGTGAAAAATCAGTATTGCATAGTATATTTATCCAAGATGAGACTCTTAATTTGTCTCTTAAAGCTATTTTTGTAGGACACATTCGAATATCCATAGATAAAGAATTCCAAAGGTCGGGGAAAGTGTGTCTAATAGATCGATGGGCGAGAGCTGTTTGGGGGTTTCTAGATGAACATTTGAAGAAGTTCGGGTGGGATAATTGTGGATGGCAGAGTTAATACGAAACATGTGTAACAGGTTGGCGGGTAGTTCTTGAGTATGGAGGTAATGAATATCATGTATAGTAGGTGTGCGTTGCTCATAAAATAATGGATTCGAATGTGCCCATTAATCTGAGTTCGTACAACTTCGGACAGCTTTTTTCTGGAGAAGAAGGAAGGAGTTAATTTTAGATTTTTGAGAAGCCCAAACAATATTGCGGTATGAAATGTAGGGTAGTATAATCGAATTATAAACAGTAGTCAAAGTTCGTCGAGGAATATAAGAACTTACTTTATACAATGCACCAAATCCACGTGATACAGACGTAATAACGTTAGCTATATGAGAATTCCAGTTCAATTCCTCATCGACTGTAATACCTAGGAATTTAGTACCTACTTTTTGATCAATTTTCATATTGTAAGTAAAAATAGTAAAGGAAGGGTTAGTGTTGATTGACCTTTGATTCTTGAAGAGCATGCAGTTCGTTTTATTCACATTTAATAATAACCTGTTACTTCTGAACCATGTGGAGACCTTGGGTAACTCCTTATTCATAGTTTCAATAAGATGCTCAAAATTATGGTGAGATAACAATACATTCGTATCGTCAGCAAATAAGATGGAATGAAGTAACGAAGATGAGTTACAAATATCATTGATATATATGAGAAATAACAAGGGTCCAAGGATAGAATCTTGGGGGACACCACATCTGATCAACGAAGTATCAGAGCTTACATTATCATAAGTAGTGTACTGTTTTCTGTCGGAAAGGTAATTTTCATACCATAAGAGAGGAATTCCTCTAATACCATAAAAGTTTAATTTGTTTAGTAAGATATAATGATCAAGAGTATCGAAAGCTTTGCTAAGATCCGTAAAAACGTCAAGCACATGTTCTTTCTTGGATAATGAAATCGAAATCTTATCACAAAGCTCAATAAGAGCAATATCTGTTGAGTTACCCATGTACGTTACAAAACGCCAGTGGTGATTGTTCTTTACGAGCGGACATTTTATTTACTGCCGAAATTCACCCACGCAGGGATGGTTCGACCAATGTGTTACCCTTCTGACGTCTCAGTGGCACGTTTTCACATGTAATCTCAAATAAAAATTTTACAAGTGCAAATATAATACCACGGTTTAAACACTGGTGCTAAATGGTGATCTATGTAAAGCATACACACTTCATACACTATCTATTTGTGAAATGCCAGTAGCTGATTACAGAGCATTATACGCCAGATACAGTTCACGAGTTTTCTGCTAATGTGAAAAAGATCAAGAATCATTAAGGGTACTTACTACATCTTCTTGAAGATGCTTCAAAGCAAATCAGAGAAAGAATGGTCATCAGAAAAACCGTTTGCGTTCCCATCTTGTTTTGGGTGACTGATGAAATATATGATGCAGTACTATCAATTACCTGCAGTGCTTTAGTTCGTATTGCAAAGCTGTAATTTGGTAGAATGAACTAATTGAAAATTGCCAGCGACGAGATGCACGTACCATTACAATTGAACTAAAGGGAGAACTCTTGTTACAAATGAAACGCCTCAGTCAATATTTGAATAACTTCTAACAATTACAGGTAACGTTAATAAGCAGAACAATCCGTTCATCGTCTTATTATATGTTATTGTATGATAGAACCATAAAAGCCTTCATCAATTGCGCTAAATATGGTATTTTGGAAGTTATACCCAGCTACACCGTTAAACATAATGGGTCAAAGATGTCCAGCGTTTAACCAACGTTGGTCGAATAGTCAACCACCTCAGACGTTGATCAAATTTTACAAAATCTGTTGGATAACAGCATTCAACCAACAGCTGGGTAAAAGTGAATAAACTATTGGGTAAAATCTCGGAGGACGTCTTATCCATTTCTTTTACACTTTTGCTGTTTTCCTCCTTAGTTGGAACTGTTAGAATTTTACTTGAACAGTTGTAAATTACATTAAGCTTCATCTTTCTTTCAGCTTGTATTCACGTCATTTTACTAAGCTGGGGGTTTAGTCAAAGCACAACAAAACAAGGGCAAGAAATTATGTTTAACAGCATCTACTTTATTCAAAGTGGTTCAACAAACGAAAAATAAGAGTTTATCAACAAGTATTAAATGTTTGAATGCATGAAGTTTTATCCTATTCAACAAAGTTAGTGGAAGACTTTTCAAGACGTTTTGTTCGTATAGAAGTATGAAAATCATGGCGCAAAGTTGACACGTAACAATAAAATGCATACAAAGTATTGCTTGGGTTAGAGTCAACTTTACATTATGGTACAAAATACGATAACCTGATACATCCAATTCTTTACCTAATAAATACACAATTTCACTTTAACCTGAAGGAGTGATAATACTTCTTGTCTTAGAAATTATTTGCATAGATCCAAAGGTGAAATTGTGGCACAAAATATGGTTGCATGGTATACAAAACACTTCATATCTCCTTACCCCGACTAAGTAGTAATATTGTACTTTTTAAATGTTAGATATTGTTTGCACTGAATTTAAGCTTATATAATATCACAAATTATGATAGCATACTATATGAAATTCTTCAGCTAGAAATAAAATTACTGCCTTATTAACCTAAACCGTTGAAAATACTTCTATTTTCTGTCTTACAGTAGATTTTACTTCTATTAATGTGTAGAAATCTGAGTGTCATGGGTCATATTAATAGAGCGGCTTAATTATGAAACAAAAGGTTTTCAATACTTTTGACCTAAGGAAAAGACAATCACAAAAAACCCTGCAATTGATGCCATAACGATTAATTATCAAATCATTCTCATCTTCAGAACTTAAAGATACAATACAAAAGTAATAGCCTCTTTAGGCAGACTCTAAAACATAAATGCTTTCTTCTTTGACGAAAATTTTGTTCCACCCTGGTAGTACACAAGTCTGACGAAATTTTCACCTCACCCTACATACCGTTGATTATACTACATATCAAGAATTTCGCGTAGCTTATATCACACATTGTTTGCAGTAACTAAAGTGTCAGTAATTGCATATAACAATAATACAGTAATTTCTTCCAGTTCAACTATCACAATTATTTGTCAGGGCATCAATCTGTAGCTGGCGTACAAGCACAGTGGTCTCTTGGTTGGTTTCTGTCCAAAAACTGAGGATGGGTTCTGCTTCTGTAAATGAATAACGAGAAGATACCAAATTATGTCAAATGTTGATGTTATGTAGTTACATGATAAGAATATTGTTGCATTCAAACATTTTTATTACCAAAATTACTTAACGTAAAACACCATGCTCAATATGTGTCATTTCAAAGGATGTTCTTCGTAACATATTCAAGAAAGTGTCACCTAAGATATCCTTTTCAGGTAAATTGATAACCCAACCAAAGATACCAAATTTAAGATCTAGCTCAGAGGTGGCCAACCTGAGGCCCGCAGAGAAGTATCATTCAGGACTCATGCCCCTTTTATCAGAAATAGAAGAAAACAATGGGAAAAATAAAGCATAGACACTTCAGCATGCATATTACTACTTTATTCACACAAGTTTAATTGACAATGTCTTAATCGTTGCAAATGCAATTTTTACAATAAAGATAGTATAAAGAGTAAATGATAGAGGTTTGCACAATGTGTCAGCAGTCACACACACACCAACAAAAAAATAAAAAATAAAAAAAAAATAGAAATGCATGAATGCGACGATTAAACACACAAACCCAAAGGATGGAAGTACAGATAATACAAAAAAAATTAAAAAGAAAATTATCAATGCATTAAT
Source organism: Stichopus chloronotus (assembly GCA_021234535.1). NCBI lineage: Eukaryota > Metazoa > Echinodermata > Holothuroidea > Aspidochirotida > Stichopodidae > Stichopus > Stichopus chloronotus. The sequence continues at coordinate 1,468,769 of CM037832.1, forward strand.
GAGACGATCAAACACACAAAACTAAGGGATGTAAGTTCAATTAATACGAAAAATAAAAAAAAAGAAAAGAATAAAAAAAGTAAATAAAAAGAGAGAGACTGATGAAACGAACATGAAATGCTACGTGCAAATAACGAATCGAGAGTTGCAATACAAGTGAACGAACAAGGGGTAAAAGAAAAAAAAATGTAATGTCACTGCAGGAAAAGGGCGAAAAATTGTTGTTCGACGTAACATGAAGTTGCGAAATTGTTGGGTCCGATAAGTTGTTAACCATGATGTATATAGGTATATACATTTTTCTCCGCTGTAAGGATGGGAACGGGTTATCATTTGCTCTTGGACATTTATCATTTAACGCAATATCACCTACTCTGCCTGTAACTTTCAAGTCCAATGGTTATGTTTAATTTGTTACCATTCAAGTGTGCCGATCGAACACAGGGAGCAACGTTTGGCGGACCGCACTGTCAAACCGTATCAAGAAAGCAAAAAATAAAGACAAAATAATAATAATAACAAAAAAAAAAAACGGGGAGGGGGAGGGGACTGTTGTATTGTACATTAAATTTGCCAAACACTTATGATGCATTCCAAAGAAAGTTAAACAAGAACGATACATGACTCGAAAGGTCGCTTACCGACAAATAATGCTTCTTTAGACCTCGGATGACTTGGATGACAAAAGATGAGCGCGACTTGTGTCGGTCTATACCACTGAATAACAAGTGCGCATCATCAACAAGGACTTTCCTGTCGAGCAATTACACTTCATGACATGATGCGAAGCGCAATACGTTTCCCGTCTGCAAAGGGCAGCAGTGACTGTAGGAGAAAAAAAAAATAAGGAAAAAATGTATGAAAAGGTGTCAATGTCGGAAAAAGTGCGCAATTTTTTTTTTTTTTTTAGTTACCGTTTCCTCTCTAAAATGAAGAAATTTATGAAGCACAGTGAACAGTTTTTGCTCGTTCCAGGACCCTTATAACCAGTCATTCCCAAACGAAGTCGATCTAGTATAACATACGTTACACAACAAAAACAGCGTAGCACGGGGGGGGGGGGGGGGGGAGGGTTAGGAGTGAAAGTCCCTAGAATGGACATTGTTGTTCAACTTTTTCGGTATGTTATGCTATGGGTTGGTTTCTTTTGTGGATTGAATATTGACGCAGGTGAGTTGAGGTATATATGTTGCAAAAATGGAATCAATTGGAGCAATTATGGACAATTTGTGGACTTTTAGCCGGCGGAGCTTTATTTTTGAGCAGGTGTGTGTTCCGGTCCGACTGAACAGGGTAGGTAAAATTCGATGGTCAAAAAATCTAAACTTAGCTAAGGTACGGAAAATAGAAAGTGCCATGGATGGCAAATGTGTCAGCTTTCCAACTAGTGGTAGCTTATGTCTGTTGAAAACTTCTAGAAGGCTTTAGTGACCACATTACTTTTGCCGTTTAGTGTGTAAGTCAATGGAGAAGGGGTATGGGACCTACCTTAAATGTCAAAAGAAAAGAAAACGGAGAAGAAAAAAAAATGAAAATTTGAAATATATAAGAAGGCCTCGGTGATGATTTGCGATGTAATTAATTACGCGGTTAAGCTGTGAATGTGTATTGCCCTTTGAATTATGTATTGCGAGTCTATTTCTATGGCATTCACTCAGCAGAGGCTACGGTTGATTTGGCTTATGTACTGTATATATCAGTGATATTTACACATTGGTGTGACTGAAAACTATTTGACTTGTTTAACTATTGAAGATGTTCTCTTGAACTTGTAAAACAACGACAAGCCAATGATCCGCCGAATCGAAGTAATAATGTTGAGGCCTGCGGACATGTAATCGACATAATTAATTGAACATTTAAATAAAAAAAAAGAACATATGTGTAGCCTACCTGTATTTATTTATTTTGGTTAATGTGTTTTAATGTGTTTATATGTGGGTGTTAAGGTGTAACCGATTATCGTATTTATTCTGGAGACTTCAATATTCTGGAGATTTCAGTTAATTGTTGCCGGAATCTCTGTAATAGAGTCGTTCATGTTTGTGAACAAAACTCGACAATAAACAGATGCCCGAGCTAGCTAGTGAGGCTGTGGTATCTTGGCACAGAATGAATACAACTAAACGGCGCATAGCCCAGCTACTATTTTTGCACAGTTGCTCAATGCGTTGTGTGCGCACGCTCTGCTAATATGGTGACTATTTGCAACACAGTGACGTCATCATCAATAGCCTAATTGTTGTGTTGTATTTTGGCCACGGGAGACGGCTCTCAATTCACTTGACCATGAAGTATTATTTTCTCCCATCAAAAGTCAGGCTGACGTAGTGGTTAACCATGCTGGCGCTTCGGCGTCGGCAATACACCAGATCGAGTATCTGCGCTGTAGGTTTTCCGTGTAAATTTCGTGCCGAGAAAGCTAGGTAAGCGTCGGTGTGCTCTGCACATGCATAAATTTTTTTATGCCCGTAATGGCTTCGCTCAGGTAGTGGTGCGTATGGCCTAGGATCTGTGCCACAAGACTACAAGATGGCCACGCTAACACGCGAGACATCTGCCAACGTTTCTGTTGAAAGTGGTAAAAATTTGGGAATCTTTGAAGTTTTGAACAAAGCAGGAGTTGACCCAGCAGTTCATTTGGTCGCTGTGCAAGAGTTGCCTAATCGATCGTGGGATGTAACCTTTAAATCGGTAAATATTATGAGAACTTTTTTGCCGCAGATAGAACATGGGTGTGGCTACACTACAAATGCCTATAGCAGTTCTGCGACAGTTATTAACGTTCTACACGTTCCCCATGAACTGCAAGATAGCGTTGTACGATATGTGCTTGGAAAGTATGGACGTGTTCTCGCGGGACGTTATAAGGCATTTAAGGACTATCCAAACGTTTTCAATGGGGTTCGACAGTATCGTATGATTCTGAAAAGAGATATCCCGTCATCTCTTCTGCTAGGAGGTAGGAATTGCTGGATTCGTTACTACGGCCGGCCTCGGACATGTTTACGATGTGGACTAAAAGATCATGAAGTGAAAGATTGTAAGTACCTTAAGTGCTACCGTTGTCAAGCTTTTGGTCATTTATCTAAGGACTGTTCTTCCGACATTATGTGCACTATTTGCGAAGAGCTTGGACATTCTCTGAGTAACTGCCCTATTTCTTTTGCGAACAAAGTTCAACCTATACCCGGTAAATGGCAGATGGAAGAACAATCAGTAGTAGATTTGGAGCAAGGTGATAAGCCTTTAGACGAACCCTGCACATCTCTACAAGCGGAATGCTCTGAGAATGAAAGGGATTCAGAGAACCTGAGTGATAACAAAGGGACGGAACCGGAGAATTGCAACGATGGACGCATTAGGATAGATTCAGAAAGCCACGGTAGTAAAAGCAAAGAAGATCAGGTAAACATGGACTGCCAAGAGTGTCCTGAAGAAACACACAACTCTTCTGATACAGAGATACAGGATGTATGCAATATGGACAGTCAGGACACTCAAGCCTCACAAACTGTGGATGAAGTGAACGGGGGTATCGAATTAGAAGACGAAGGACTAAATTCACAGATGTGGCACACACAAGATTCGGGCAACCTCAGTACCCAGTTACCTACTCCTGACAGCCAGTCACCCACATTTGACAACCTAAGTGTTTCTAGACCAAATGAAGATGGGGTCCCACTGACTTTTTCAGTGGGGTCGAACACTCCAACGCGTGAGTCAAGAGAGGGGAGAAGTTCTATTAGGGGTAGTGGTTTAACGCGAAAGAGAAGTGCTTCGCAGCCTACTGTTCACAAACGCAAAGAGAGACTCCGTACTAGTAACCGCTTCCCAAGAGAAGACCCAATGGATTTTATTAAAATGACACAGATCTTTCTTGAAGAGGAACCTTGGCATTCTTGTGTAGTAAAGAGATGTCAGACTATCTTTTCAAAGCATGCAGACCTACTGAAACACTTGAGTGAGATACATCCCAAAGAGGATAGACCACAATATTCATGTGTTCTTCATAAAACTTGTAAAATGCTATTTGCCAACCCGCAAGAGTGGCTAGTACACATTGCTTCAAGTCATCCAGAATTTGTCATTAGAAAGGAACTAGAATTCTTTGACCGTTTTTATTTGAAACGAAAAAAGTAGTAAGACATCTTTCACCAGAGCCATGAAATTAAGAATTGCTTCCTTTAATGTTAACGGATTATCTGATAAAAAGAAATGCTTAAAAGTAATTGAATGGTGTAATATTTTTGACATAGATATTCTGCTAATGCAAGAGACATTTTTCTCAACTCGTCAAGACTACCATGTTCTAAGTGATCTTTGGAGCTCGAGGATTTACTTCTCCCCGAGCGCTAGTAACAAATCTACAGGAGTCTGCATTGCTTTCCGAAAAGATCTGCCTGTTACCGTTCTCGGCACAGATTATGATTCAATTGACAGAGTAATTGCTGTGTCGTGTTCTGTGCAAGGTTACGCTTTTCGAGTGTGTAACATCTACGCTCCCAATAGTCAGTCAGATAGACGTACCTTCTTTAAAAATATTTACAGATATATTAGAGGCACAAGCCCCGTCATTCTCGCTGGTGATTTCAATTGTGTTTTAAACAGAATGGACCGAAATGTAAGTCATTCGTCAAATCCTGACCCTAGTGCTGATGTCGTTAGAGAAGTGATGGCTTCCTTTCACTTACTTGATGGGTACAGGTCTGTGCAACCCAACAATCCAGGTCATACGTGGTTTCGTGCCAACTCCACTCAAAGTTCCAGGATTGACAGAGTTTACGTGTCCAGAGACATGAGAACTACCCATGCTGAAACGGTTAGACTCCCTTTCTCTGACCACAACCCAATTTTCTTAGATCTGGAGTTTACTAATAATAATATTAGGGGTAAGGGATATTGGAAGTATAATGTATCCTTAAATAAAGATCACGAATTTTGTAGTGATTTACTTGCCCGTTACACGATGTGGAAGTCACTCAAACCGGGGTTTGATTCGGCTTCGGCTTGGTGGGAAAACATAAAATGTAGAATTAAAGATCTGGCGATAAACCACAGTAAAAGACGCAAAAAGGAAAAAATGGAAAAGTCGAAACACTTGCAGCACAGGTGTAGAACTTCTACAATGGAGGAGATTAATGACCTGATTTCCACTGAAGTTGAAGGGGCCTACATAAGGTCAAGAGCTAATTTTTTAAACTTAAGTGAACGACCGTCAGCCTTCTTCTTTCGAATGGAGAGCCGACGTGGAAGTAAAAAAATAATCCGTTCAATTCGTGCGCCCAGTGACGTAATTCATGTCAATAAGAAAGCTATTATTAAGGTTTTTCAAGATTTTTACTCTGACTTATATTCTAAAGAGAACATTGTGAATTTTACCGCACAGGACGACCTAATTAATAGCTTAAGTATGAACATAGACAGTCAGCAAAGAAATCAGTTAGAGACCCCCATTACTTTGGAGGAGGTTAGTTCAGCATTAAAGGCTACATCCAAAAATAAGGCCCCCGGCCTTGACGGATTGCCGTATGAGTTTTATCTTAGGTTCTTTGATTTGATTGGTGAAGACCTTGTAGAGGTGTATGATGATATTTTTGCAAGAGGTGCCTTAACGCCTTCTCAGAAGACAGCTGTAGTTTCTTTGATTCCAAAAAAGGGGGATCTCCTGTGTCCTAAAAACTGGCGTCCGATTAGCTTGCTTAATGCGGACTACAAAATCCTCGCAAAATTGCTTCAAATGAGACTGTCCAATATTATGGGGGACATTATTAATGTGTTTCAGGCTTGTGCTGTACCGGGGCGTACTATTCATAGTAATTTGATACTTCTTAGAGATATTATTGACTATACTCATATGAATAACTTAGGACTTTGTTTGCTTTCAATTGATCAAGAAAAGGCATTTGATAAAGTTGATTGGTCCTTTCTGTTCAAAATCCTTCGTAGATTGTGATTTGGAAGTAATTTTGTGAAATGGATTTCCATTCTCTACAATGGAATTCAGAGTTGTTTGTTAATTAATGGAGAATTGTCTAAACCTATTGGCATTTATCGAGGGGTAAGACAAGGCTGTCCTCTGTCCCCCTTTTTGTATGTACTCTTCATTGAACCTTTAGCATGTTACATTAACAACAGTGACCAGATCGTAGGATTCTCTCTGCCTGGGGGAAAGAATAAAAAGATCAAGTTTATTCAGTATGCAGATGATACAACTTGCGTCACCTCAAATGTTAATGATATTCATATGTATATTAAAGCCTTTGGGCTATTTCAGAAGGCTACGGGGGCCTCTATTAATTTAGAGAAAACCCAGGGACTCAAATTAGGGACAATGGTCTCAAAGCACATCCCAGTCGATTTGCAGTGGAGCGATTCTACCATTAAAATTACCGGTATTTATTTTGGTTCCAACAATGCTGTCCGCCAGAATTGGTCAAGCAAAGTAAAGAAGATAATAGCAAGGACCAATCTATGGAAAACTGCAAATTTGTCCCTTGTTGGCAAAGTAGTGGTTATTAATACACTCCTTTATCCTTTGCTGTATTTTATTGCCCCAGTCTTTCCAGTGCCGGAGTCAGTTTTGAAAGAAGTAAATAGGACAATCTTTTCGTTTATTTGGGGTGACAAAAAACCCGATCTTGTCAACCGGAAAGCAGTGTTTTTGCCCATAAAAGATGGTGGCTTAAATCTTGATAATCTTAGAGACAAGATGTTTGCCCTCCTAGTTAAACCTCTGTTCCCTGTATGGGTTAGCGGTACAACCCCCATTCATCTTACACTTGCAAGTTACTTTACCGCTAAGATACTTCGCAGGCTTTTTCCACAGGTTTGGTCTAACTCTAGGCCTAACGCTGAAGTGTGTACTAAGCACCTGTCATATGCATGCCACGTTATCACGAAACTATTTCATCTTAACAATGAGTTCACTTCTGCTTGTACCCGCACGAAAGATATTGTTGATCTTCTCCGTGATCCAAACGTGAGTATTGCTTGCATCAAGCGAAACCCAACTTTTCCTTGGGGTCAGATTTGGAAATTAGCTTTCCACCCTTTATTAGATAATAAGTTGAAAGACTTTCAATGGCGAATAGCTCATGGTGTTCTTTTCACTGGGGCAAGGATAAATAAGTGGGGAATGGGGGGTGGAATCTGTCCAATGCATGACTGTGTGGACATCGAGTCGGTCGAGCATATTTTTTGGGACTGACCCAAAGTGAAAGCAGTCTTGTTATGGCTTCATCAAGTACTTAATTTTGTTGATAATAAGCAGTTCCATATGAATGTAAGATTTTTCTTATACAGTGTAAATGTTCCTAAGATAGCTAAAGCCGTTTTTGATCGTCTTTGGTTCGTCGTAATAGTGACAAAGTACACTATCTGGAAATCTAGATGCATGCATATTTTCGAGTCTACTTTGCAACCAACCAAATCTTTAATCTCTTCGATAAGTAAATACCTCGAAATTCGAGTCAAAGCCGATAAGGAGAGGTACAGCAGTAAACAATTCCAGAGAATTTGGACAGATGGGAATTCGTTTGTTAGCCTAAAGAACGGAGACCTTTCGTTTAATTTCCACAGTCCGAAAAGGTAGGACAAAAAAATTTTAGGTACCGTAGAGTAAGCTAAATGAAAGTTACTGTCATTAGTTTTTGTAAGGTCTTGTATCTTTTTCATGTCCTGTACGTTCATACATGGAAATAGGTAAAACAAAGAGTGCTTCCTCACACTTAAAAAGGTTTTGTAACGTAAGCAGCAGAAAATTCCAACGATGGAAAGGTAATGTTATGTTAAATTAAAAAAAAAATGCTAAATACTTGTAAATACTATATTTATTTTACACTCTTAGTTAAGTAAAAGTACACTTTTGTATTTAACATGAGAACGGAAATAAAGTTTTTCCTTCACAAAAAAAAAAAAAAGCGTCGGTGCTTCGGCATGCACATTTTTGTGCCTGTAACGGCTTCGCTAAGGTAGTGGTGCATATGGCCTAGGATCCGTGCCACAATTCCTCCCTTAGATCCGCAAAAGCGATCGAGAGAGCTCGTTGATGAGCCGGCCCGAGTTCGAGGCCTGAAGTGGGCTAGCTGACTTGCAATTGAGGGCTCCCGTCATTGCGACGGGTCGATTAGCTTCGACCGGTGTGAGTTGACGTTCAACGTTCAGTGAAACCATGGCCTCAAATGAGGCGTGTCTCTCTTGCTCAAATTTTCTTTTTGATTTCCATAGGAATGAATGGAATAGCCACCACCAAGATCTTTTGTTCACTTGATGGAATAACGAAAGTCTGTTTTATTTCGCTACATTCATTTCTTTATTACTTCACCCGCGACGTGTCGCTTTCCGTGCCACTGCAGCACATTTGAAATGGCAAAATTATTTCCCCTACGGCTCTCCAAAGGTTGAGGTCTCGTGAAAGAAGCATTGCAGCAGTAGTTTTAGGAATGACAAAGTTGAAGGCAAACGGTGAGGGGAGGCTTTAGACTTTTAACAATAACAAAAATGCCACCAGTCGAGTTTCAATTTTTTCAATGACTTTGCCTATTGTCTTGCTCTCTCATCCTAACCGAGGATAGAGACGGCTTAGAATTCCTCGACGTAAACTAAATGATTGAAATACAAATAGCAGACTAAGAAAAAAACAAAAACAAACTAGGAGGGGCAGGAAGAAGTGCCCTAAGCGTTACATCAACATTAATAATTATATCTATACGTATTTGTACAACGATATGACAAAAATGATGGAACATTTCAGTACACGGAGTGACGTACAACCCTCAAACAAATTCGTTGAAAATTCTTGTCAAATCAGTACCCAGTCTCGGTTCGCAGAAATCCAGAAGGAAATTTTTGAAGAAAAATGCATCGGAATAGTACTTGATAAGTCTTTTAGATCAAAGGATTTTCCTATTACCGTAGTGTGAGTTTAGACTATGGACATAAGAAGTATGTGTGCGTAATTGTTTTTTGGTTGTTTTTTTTCCTTTCGGTGATTAGTTGATTGATACATTTTTTTTTTTTTTAACCGGTAATCATAATAAATAGACTATCGTACTATCCCACCTGTTCCATACAAACTCATCCGCCTCCATTTTGTGCGTGCATCATCTGCCTTAATGACCTTCAGTCGTACTCGACTTATCGCGGTTCCTTGAATTTGCACAGGCAAAAGGACAACCTGCCACTAAAATAAACCGGAAACCGTCCCCTGCTAGTCCCCCTTTCAGTGTTTAAATTTGGGATATCTATTGGTTGGAACAACATTGCGCTTAAAGAGTGAACGCATCCTCTGCCCACTGATTCTTCGTGAAGCCAACATTGAGAAGGGGAGCAGGGGTCCCAACCACACGATATTCCAAATTTAAACAATTTCAATATTAAATGTCGGAGTAGGGGGTGAGTACCGTCAACTGTGTTTTTGTCGAGGATTGCTTGAACTCATCTACACAGCTATGGGAACATACGAATATACGGTGCTGTAGCGAAACGTCCAAAATTTGTTGGACTACTTTGAGAGTCGTGATAGGAACTTCGCGGTAACCAGAAATTGAACTGTATTATTATCAACATACGGTACTACCAGCCATTGTTTTATGTCGAGGATGGTAGGTCAATAAATACATGTGTGGGTTTGACGGTGATGATATTGTATACTGTCTTTATCCCTCATATACATGCATGGTTGAGCTCTTTGTGTAAATTGAGACAGTGTCGCGGAATTGAAACAACGAGAGATTGAACGCAGAGCGCAATTGTGTTTGAGAGTGTCTTTGGTAATTGTGCAGTGTTTGAGTGACTGATCCGACCAGACTCTATCTTTATTCGGTTTATTTCCATATGTGCATTCAATTATTGGTGAAATCTCTTTAATTACACTCATTCATTTCTCTAACCCGTCGAAAACAAAGACGGCACCTCTTGTGCAACTCTTGTTTGGCACTACGTTAAAAAAATAGAGGGCGCGTAGCCGTCATGATTGCCCGGTAGTCGTTTAATGCGTTGCATGCGTGCACGTGCGCTGCTGATCTGGAGGAAAAGTGTCAAGAAATGAAGTAAATATGAATGGACTCGTTATTTGGCCACGGAAAACGACTTTTAGTTTCACTTGACTATCAAGTATTATTTTGTCAGAGTAAAACTCAGACAGACGCGGTGGCCGATCAAGCTACGGCAACGCACCAGGCCGAGTGTTTGCGTGCGGACGGTCATTTAAGGCGTGTCAAGATCGCAAGGTAAGCGTCGGTGCTTCGGCATGCACATTTTTGTGCCCGTAACGGCTTCGCTAAGGTAGTGGTGCATATGGCCTAGGATCCGTGCCACAATTCCTCCCTTAGATCCGCAAAAGCGATCGAGAGAGCTCGTTGATGAGCCGGCCCGAGTTCGAGGCCAGAAGTGGGCTAGCTGACTTGCAATTGAGGGCTCCCGTCATTGCGACGGGTCGATTAGCTTCGACCGGTGTGAGTTGACGTTCAACGTTCAGTGAAACCATGGCCTCAAATGAGGCGTGTCTCTCTTGCTCAAATTTTCTTTTTGATTTCCATAGGAATGAATGGAATAGCCACCACCAAGATCTTTTGTTCACTTGATCGAATAACGAAAGTCCGTTCTATTTCGCTACATTCATTTCTTTATTACTTCACCCGCGACGTGTCGCTTTCCGTGCCACTGCAGCACATTTGAAATGGCAAAATTATTTCCCCTACGGCTCTCCAAAGGCTGAGGTCTCGTGAAAGAAGCATTGCAGCAGTAGTTTTAGGAATGAGAAAGTTGAAGGCAAACGGTGAGGGGAGGCTTTAGACTTTTAACAATAACAAAAATGCCACCAGTCGAGTTTCAATTTTTGGAATGACTTTGCCTATTGTCTTGCTCTCTCATCCTAACCGAGGATAGAGACGGCTTAGAATTCCTCGACGTAAACTAAATGATTGAGATACAAATAGCAGAATAAGAAAAAAACAAAAACAAACTAGGAGGGGCAGGAAGAAGTGCCCTAAGCGTTACATCAACATTAATAATTATATCTATACGTATTTGTACAACGATATGACAAAAATGAAGGAACATTTCAGTACACGGAGTGACGTACAACCCTCAAACAAATTCGTTGAAAATTCTTGTCAAATCAGTACCCAGTCTCGGTTCGCAGAAATCCAGAAGGAAATTTTTGAAGAAAAATGCATCGGAATAGTACTTGATAAGTCTTTTAGATCAAAGGATTTTCCTATTACCGTAGTGTGAATTTAGACTATGGACATAAGAAGTATGTGTGCGTAATTGTTTTTTTTGTTTTTTTTCCTTTCGGTGATTAGTTGATTTATACTTTTTTTTTAACCGGTAATCATAATAAATAGACTATTTCGTGGATTTGTAGTAAATGCGGACAGTGCTGGTTGAGTGCAAGTGTTCCATCATTTTTATCGAGGATTGTCTGTCTGAGTTGCTGTACTCTTGGATAGAGAATAGAGAAATTTTTCGAGTTTTGGGGAACAGTTTGAGAGCCGTCATGATTGGAAATTGGGGTGAAGTAATTAAAGGATACAGTTTATTCTCACTTTGGGAACAGAATAAAGTTAAGATGAAGTCATTTAATTGAGTATTATTGTAATGATTTTTTGGTTCAGCCTTTTGTTGTTGTTGTTGTTTTCACTTCCTTGAGATTTTGAAGTTATTTTGATTTTATCATCGCCTACATTTATTTTACTGGCTTTCATTCAATACATTTTGTACATCTTTTTACATTTTACTCTAACTTGAACTGTCTTTCTTGATATTTGTCATCCATTTATGTTAGAGAACTGATATTCGTTTGCATTTACTGCACTGACTTGCTTTTTACATGTTTTATGCTTGCTTCTAGGCTGTTACTTGAAGTGTGACTTACAAGTGTAGCTTACGGTGTTCAACTTTATCGTCTTTAGTGATATTGCTTTTTCCGTCTACATTGTCGTCAATAATGTGATTATTAATGCTTTTATTGTTCTTCTTCTTGTCATTATTATTATCGTCAGTGACTGATGAAGGGATATCGTACTATCTCACTTGTTTCATACAAACTCATCCGCCTCCATTTTGTGCGTGCATCATCTGCCTTAACGACCTACGGTCGTACTCGACTTATCGCGGTTCCTTGAATTTCCACAGGCAGAAGGACAACCTGCCACAAAAATAAAAAGGAAACCGTCCCCTGCTAGTCCCCCTTTCAGTGTTTAAATTTGAGATATCTATTGGTTGGAACAACATTGCGCTTAAAGAGTGAACGCATCTTCTGCACACTGATTCTTCGTGTAGTCAACATTGAGAAGGGGAGCAGGGGGTCCCAACCATACGATATTCCAAATTCAAACAATTTCAACATTAAATGTCGGGGTAGGGGGTGGGAACCGTCAACTGTATTTTTGTCGAGGATTGCTTGAACTCATCTACACAGCTATGGGAACATACGAATATACGGTGCTGTAGAGAAGCGTCCAAAACTTGTTGGACTACTTTGAGAGTCGTGATCGGAACTTCGCGGTAACCAGAAATGAACTGTGTTATTATCAACATACGGTGCTACCAGTCATTGTTTTATGTCGAGGATGGTAGGTCAATGCGTGTGTGGGTTTGACGGTGATGATATTGCGTACTGTCTATATCCCACATATACATGCATGATTGAGCTCTTTGTGTAAATTGAGACAGTGTCGCGGAATTCAAACAACGAGAGATTGAACGAAGAGCGCAATTGTGTTTGAGAGTGTCTTTGGTAAATGTGAGGTGTTTGATTGACTGATCCGACCAGACTTTATCTGTATTCAGTTTATTTCGATATGTGCATTCAATTATTGGTGAGATCTCTTTTTTTACACTCATTCATTTCTCTAACCCGTCGAAAACAAAGACGGCACCTCTTGTGCAACTCTTGTTGGCACTATGTAAAGTAGAGGGCGCGTAGCCGCCATGACTGCCCAGTAGTGGTTTAATGCGTTGCATCCTTGCACGTGCGCTGCTGATCTGGAGGAAAAGTGTCAAGAAATGAAGTAAATATGAATGGACTAGTTATTTGGCCACGGAAAACGACTTTTAGTTTCACTTGACTATCAAGTATTATTTTGTCAGAGTAAAACTCAGACAGACGCGGTGGCCGATCAAGCTACGACAACGCACCAGGCCGAGTGTTTGCGTGCGGACGGTCATTTAAGGCGTGTCAAGATCGCAAGGAAAGCGTCGGTGCTTCGGCATGCACATTTTTGTGCACGTAACGGCTTCGCTAAGGTAGTGGTGCATATGGCCTAGGTTCCGTGCCACAATTCCTCCCTTAGATCAGCAGGATAGAGGATAGAGATGGCTTAGAATTCCTCGACGTGAACTAAATTATTGAGACACAAATAGCAGAAGAAGAAAAAACTAAAAAGTATCAGGGGAGGAAGAAATGCCTTAAGCGTTACACCAACACTAATAATTATATCTATACGTATATGTACAACGATATGACAAAAATGATGGAACATTTTTACACGGCGTGACGTACAACTCTCAAACAAATTCGTTGAAAATTCTTGTCAAATCAGTACCCAGTCTCGGTTCGCAGAAATCCAGAAGGAAATTTTTGAAGAAAAATGCATCGGAATAGTACTTAATAAGTCTTTTAGATCAAAGGATTTTCCTATTACCGTAGTGTGAATTTAGACTATGGACATAAGAAGTATGTGTGCGTAATTGTTTTTTTTTTTTTTTCCTTTCGGTGATTAGTTGATTTATACCTTTTTTTTAACCGGTAATCATAATAAATAGACTATTTCGTGGATTTGTAGTAAATGCGGACAGTGCTGGTTGAGTGCAAGTGTTCCATCATTTTTATCGAGGATTGTCTGCCTGAGTTGCTGTACTCTTGGATAGGGAAAATAGGGAATACAGAAATTTTTCGAGTTTTGGGGAACAGTTTGAGAGCCGTCATGATTGGAAATTGGGGGTGAAGTAATTAAAGGATACAGTTTATTGTCACTTTGGAAACAGAATAAAGTTAAGATGAAGTCATTTAATTGTATTATTGTAATGATTTTTTGGTTCAGCCTTTGTTGTTGTTGTTTTCACTTCCTTGAGATTTTGAAGTTATTTTGATTTTATTATCGCCTACATTTATTTTACTGGCTATCATTCAATACATTTTGTACATCTTTTTACATTTTACTCTAACTTGAACTGTCTTTCTTGATATTTGTCATCCATTTATGTTAGAAAACTGATATTCATTTGCATTTACTGCACTGACTTGCTTTTTACATGTTTTATGCTTCCTTCTAGGCTGTTACTTGAAGTGTGACTTACAAGTGTAGCTTACGGTGTTCAACTTTACCGTCTTTCCTGATATGGCTTTTTCCCTCTACATTGTCGTCAATAATGTGATTATTAATGTTTTTTATTCTTCTTCTTCTTCTTGTCATTATTATTATCGTCAGTTACTGATGAAGGGATATCGTACTATCTCACTTGTTTCATACAAACTCATCCGCCTCCATTTTGTGCGTGCATCATCTGCCTTAACGACCTACGGTCGTACTCGACTTATCGCGGTTCCTTGAATTTCCACAGGCAGAAGGACAACCTACCACAAAAACAAACCGGAAACCGTCCCCTGCTCCCCCTTTCAATGTTTAAATTTGGGATATCTATTGGTTGGAACAACATTGCGCTTAAAGAGTGAACGCATCTTCTGCACACTGATTCTTCGTGTAGTCAACATTGAGAAGGGGAGCAGGGGGTCCCAACCATACGATATTCCAAATTCAAACAATTTCAACATTAAATGTCGGAGTAGGGGGTGGGTACCGTCAACTGTGTTTTTGTCGAGGATTGCTTGAACTCATCTACACAGCTATGGGAACATACGAATATACGGTGCTGTAGAGAAGCGTCCAAAACTTGTTGGACTACTTTGAGAGTCGTGATCGGAACTTCGCGGTAACCAGAAATTGAACTGTGTTATTGTCAACATACGGTGCTACCAGTCATTGTTTTATGTCGAGGATGGTAGGTCAATGCGTGTGTGGGTTTGACGTTGATGATATTGCATACTGTCTATATCCCACATATACATGCATGATTGAGCTCTTTGTGTAAATTGAGACAGTGTCGCGGAATTCAAACAACGAGAGATTGAACGCAGAGCGCAATTGTGTTTGAGAGTGTCTTTGGTAAATGTGCAGTGTTTGATTGACTGATCCGACCAGACTTTATCTGTATTCAGTTTATTTCGATATGTGCATTCAATTACTGGTGAGATCTCTTTTATTACACTCATTCATTTCTCTAACCCGTCGAAAACAAAGACGGCACCTCTTGTGCAACTCTTGTTGGCACTACGTAAAGTAGAGTTCGCGTAGCCGCCATGACTGCCCAGTAGTGGTTTAATGCGTTGCATGCGTGCACGTGCGCTGCTGATCTGGAGGAAAAGTGTAAGTAGCTATGATGAACAAAACAAAAAAGAAAGTGAAAAACATGACACTTATGTGTTCAATCGTAAAAATAAGTTCCAAACATGGCATGCAATCTACTTCATAAATTAGAGCTAGGAATGCTAGGATGTGTACAGTATCCCAAAGAAAGAACAAGGACCTATATACCTTGATTTTCTCTGTAACAGCTAAGTCTGGAAGTAGTGCAAATTTTGCCACACTTATGGCACACATACTGCAGCCTTCATATTAGGCTACGTTACACCGGTGAACGACGCTCTTAAAGCAGAACCAAGTCGCTGAAGTTTCCTGACTTTTCTTGCCAGTGATCAATCATACAATGCAGGGGCATGTGATTTGAGTGTAAAAAGCATACCTGTGCGATTCGAAATGGCTTACATAATCTTCATTTCAGGTGAAAATATCAACATCCCGTAAGAGGATTCTGAAGTTCCCTCGATACTAGCCCAAGCTATGTTGTGGCCATTTTCGCACTGTTCTAGAGGAATAAGAGGCTAGATTTTGCTATGGTAGCCTTTACTGATCTATGCCATTGTCACATAATTATAAAACAATAAAAGGAATCATCATTTCTGCTTGAAACAGCCAAATTAGAGTGTTACATTCCCCCAAACTAGCAAATTTGTGTACATTTCCACATAGAAACTAATCATATGCGTAAAAACCGGTCAAGCGTGAAATTTTGAATTTTTTTGACGTAGTTAATGTAACTCCATCACGACAAGTGATATAAACCCATTTTTGGACTTGAAGCTCATAAATTCCAAAATTTCACTTTTTGACAATTAAGGGGGCACACCACCATTAGGTGTTCCATTGACTTACACACTAAATTACTTCGGTTTCCTACCCCCCACAGCCTTGTCAAAGTTCACAACCCCCATAAGCTACCCCTCACATGAAAGCCAACAAGTTGGCCTATCATGGCACAACAAATTTACCATAGCATGAAAGTTTAGATTTTGAGATACAAGGGGAAGAAATTTAGAGGGTGTACACCTGGTCATATTAATCCGCGAAGTGACCGAAATCAACCCTTTCCCACACCAATTATTGAAACAGCCTAAATCACCTCCGATCCATCTAAATTTGCCGTCACTCAGGCATTGACATCTCCCCTTTCATATCAATAAAAAATCTGCCACAACTAATCATCTTAACATGAAAAATTTACACCTAGAATGGACCTAAAATTGACGGTGTACTCCCGGTGCTACTTTTTTCAGGAAGGCCGTACCTCTAATAGTGGTGTGCCCCCTTAACGACCTACGGTCGTACTCGACTTATCGCGGTTCCTTGAATTTCCACAGGCAGAAGGACAACCTACCACAAAAACAAACCGGAAACCGTCCCCTGCTAGTCCCCCTTTCAATGTTTAAATTTGGGATATCTATTGGTTGGAACAACATTGCGCTTAAAGAGTGAACGCATCCTCTGCACACTGATTCTTCGTGAAGCCAACATTGAGAAGGGGAGCAGGGGGTCCCAACCATACGATATTCCAAATTCAAACAATTCCAACATTAAATGTCGGGGTAGGGGGTGGGTACCGTCAACTGTGTTTTTGTCGAGGATTGCTTGAACTCATCTACACAGCTATGGGAACATACGAATATACGGTGCTGTAGAGAAGAGTCCAAAATTTGTTGGACTACTATGAGAGTCGTGATCGGAACTTCGCGGTAACCAGAAATTGAACTGTGTTATTATCAACATACGGTGCTACCAGTCATTGTTTTATGTCGAGGATGGTAGGTCAATGCGTGTGTGGGTTTGACGGTGATGATATTGCATACTGTCTATATCCCACATATACATGCATGATTGAGCTCTTTGTGTAAATTGAGACGGTGTCGCGGAATTCAAACAACGAGAGATTGAACGCAGAGCGCAATTGTGTTTGAGAGTGTCTTTGGTAAATGTGCAGTGTTTGATTGACTGATCCGACCAGACTTTATCTATATTCGGTTTATTTCCATATGTGCATTCAATTATTGGTGAGATCTCTTTTATTACACTCATTCATTTCTCTAACCCGTCGAAAACAAAGACGGCACCTCTTGTGCAACTCTTGTTGGCACTACGTAAAGTAGAGGGCGCGTAGCCGCCATGACTGCCCAGTAGTGGTTTAATGCGTTGCATGCGTGCACGTGCGCTGCTGATCTGGAGGAAAAGTGTCAAGAAATGAAGTAAATATGAATGGACTAGTTATTTGGCCACGGAAAACGACTTTTAGTTTCACTTGACTATCAAGTATTATTTTGTCAGAGTAAAACTCAGACAGACGCGGTGGCCGATCAAGTTACGGCAACGCACCAGGCCGAGTGTTTGCGTGCGGACGGTCATTTAAGGCGTGTCAAGATCGCAATGTAAGCGTCGGTGCTTCGACATGCACATTTTTGTGCCCGTAACGGCTTCGCTAAGGTAGTGGTGCATATAGCATAGGATCCGTGCCACAATTCCTCCCTTAGATCCGCAAAAGCGATCGAGAGAGCTCGTTGATGAGCCGGCCCGAGTTCGAGGCCAGAAGTTGGCTAGCTGACTTGCAATTGAGGGCTCCCGTCATTGCGACGGGTCGATTAGCTTCGACCGGTGTGAGTTGACGTTCAACGTTCAGTGAAACCATGGCCTCAAATGAGGCATGTCTCTCTTGCTAAAATTTTCTTTTTGATTTTCATAGGAATGAATGGAATAGCCACCACCAAGATCTTTTGTTCACTTGATCGAATAACGAAAGTCCGTTCTATTTCGCTACCTTCATTTCTTTATTACTTCACCCGCGACGTGTCGCTTTCCGTGCCACTGCAGCACATTTGAAATGGCAAAATTATTTCCCCTACGGCTCTCCAAAGGCTGAGGTCTCGTGAAAGAAGCATTGCATCAGTAGTTTTAGGAATGACAAAGTTGAAGGCAAACGGTGAGGGGAGGTTTTAGATTTTAAACAATAACAAAAATGCCACCAGCCGAGTTTCAATTTTTGGAATGACTTTGCCTATTGTCTTGCTCTCTCATCCTAACCGAGGATAGAGATGGCTTAGAATTCCTCGACGTGAACTAAATTATTGAGACACAAATAGCAGAAGAAGAAAAAACTAAAAAGTATCAGGGGAGGAAGAAATGCCTTAAACGTTACACCAACACTAATAATTATATCTATACGTATATGTACAACGATATGACAAAAATGATGGAACATTTTTACACGGCGTGACGTACAACTCTCAAACAAATTCGTTGAAAATTCTTGTCAAATCAGTACCCACTCAGTCTCGGTTCGCAGAAATCCAGAAGGAAATTTTTGAAGAAAAATGCATCGGAATAGTACTTAATAAGTCTTTTTTTTTAATAAGTCTTTTAGATCAAAGGATTTTCCTATTACCGTAGTGTGAATTTGGACTATGGACATAAGAAGTATGTGTGCGTAATTGTTGTTTTTTTTTTCTCCTTTCGGTGATTAATTGATTTATACCCTTTTTTTAACCGGTAATCATAATAAATAGACTATTTCGTGGATTTGTAGTAAATGCGGACAGTGCTGGTTGAGTGCAAGTGTTCCATCATTTTTATCGAGGATTGTCTGTCTGAGTTGCTGTACTCTTGGATAGAGAAAACAGACATTTTTCGAGTTTTGGGGAACAGTTTGAGAGCCGTCATGATTGGAAATTGGGGTGAAGTAATTACGAATATACGGTACTGTATAGAAGCGTCCAAAATTTGTTGGACTACTTTGAGAGTCGTGATCGGAACTTCGCGGTAACCAGAAATTGAACTGTGTTATTATCAACATACGGTGCTACCAGTCATTGTTTTATGTCGAGGATGGTAGGTCAATGCAAACCGGAAACCGTCCCCTGCTAGTCCCCCTTTCAATGTTTAAATTTGGGATATCTATTGGTTGGAACAACATTGCGCTTAAAGAATGAACGTATCTTGTACACACTGATTCTTCGTGTAGCCAGCATTGAGAAGGGGCGCATGGGGTCCCAACCATACGATTTTCCAAATTTAAGTAATTTTAACATTAAATATCGGGGGAGGGGGTCGCTACCGTCTCGTACTCTGTCAATTCTTTGCACATATAAATTGATAACAACAACAACAGCAAACAACACTTTCCCAGTTAACTAACACTGCACTGAAATTTTAACGAAAACATGCTGTGTATCTCTACCCGTAAACCTTGGTTACCTTTGTTTCGTCACCCGTGTGTCGTTATTCTATATGTACTAAGAAAAACGCACCTGACTGCCACCAGGTGCATCTACCCCATGCCTACGATAAGCTTATTACGAGTCATATTACGTCATAAAGGATAATTGCTGAGCAGCAAAGTCATTGTATATTCTATGTACTTGTACGTCAGTAATCTCTCACCCAAGTAGCACGAATCTTCCGTCAGTCACTCCAGAACGGAAACAGCCTCAGTTGTCTGATGGTAAGCGGCATCACCAGCTATGTATCATTGTTTTATAACTTTGTTTAAAACGCATCATAAATGTTGGCATACTTCGTCCACGCAACATCGCCACATAATTAATTGACCTTTTTTAGCGTGTGGATGGACTGTAGAGGGCTGTATGGCCCTTCAACAGCCGCTCTCCGTCGTAGGTCTGCGCAATAGTACTTAAAATGCAAACTTGAAAGTAACTCGCAGCGTCGGTGATATTGTGTTTAAAAAAAGGAATGTTTAAAGCTAACGAGAAACCGTTCCTGTAATATAGTTACTTTAATTTAATGGTTAATCTGTCAACTGACCCAGATAAGATACCCAATTTAGTCCACCCCTGGTTTACCCCTGGTTTTTATCAAGTACACTGGTCTTGTCAGTCGTGACAGCTCATTGATATTTATGATGATTGTAGAGTTTGCTTCCCTGTATATAAAATCTAATGTATTATTTTATTATAAGTCAGAGTTAGAGAGAGAAATAAACAAGTCCTATACTATACTATGTGTCTTCGAGTCCTCTACTGTGTGTCTCTGTGTGTCTGTGGATATTACAGTTCCCATCCTTGCTGTAAAAAAAAGAAAAAAGAATTATCATTAGCAATTTATCAGAAGGGGCAACTTCGTATTTTCATGTTTTATTTAACCACAGTATTTTTTCGTCCTCTTGTAATGGCATTCTTTGTTGTGCAACTTGTCCTTCTCGTCACTTCTTGCTTCATCACTAATTGTACATTTCAAATCTTGATTTGCTATTGTGCTCTTTTGCTAAATAATGTGCACCTCCATCATTTCCTTTATATTTTTTAATTCAGCCATCTATGGATTTCTATAGCTTTTTTTTTTAGTATTAAGTTATTGCAAGGTACGTTTTTTTCTAGTTCTTTTCCTTTATTTTAATTGAGCGTTGTTTTTCTTTTCTTTTTTGTCACTGCACAGTATATTATTAGAGAAGGCAACGATTTCTTTTTTTTTCTTTTCATTTCAGGGTCTGATCTTCACGAGATTTTTCACTTTGATCTATACCGTATCTCTCTCTCCACCTGTCTCTTTCCAGCCTTCATCCGCTGTCACAACTTTCACTGAGTGTTGAGCACATATGTGCTTTCTAGTGCTCGAATTGAAAAAAAAAAAAAAAATCCATTTTGATATATTACACAACCGTATACACAGAGACTGTGTAGCGGTCCTTTCCCCAGAAAAAAAAAACAACTTTAATGGTCACTTTTGGTCAAGAAATAAGTTTCATTAACAAATGCAGAACTATATAGAACCCTTCTGGTGGTACTAATCTGGCCCCTCATTTAATTCCATAACTCGAATTAATTTAGAAAAAATCATTTGTAAAGATATTACCTAACTGTGTATATATAAAAAGAGACTCTGTGGCGGTTATTTACTCAGAAAAAAACTTATGGTCCCTTTTGGGCAAGAAATAAGTTTTGTTATCAAGGGTAGACATACACCACATGAAAGCAGAACCTTAAGTTGTATTTTCTGGTGGTACATATCGGGCCTCTCAACTAACTCCATAACTTGAATGACTAATTTAAAAATCTACTCTTATATATATTACGTACCCTCATACGTAGAGATTGTGTAGCGGTCATTCACCTGGAAAAACGTCATAGTCACCTTTGGTCAAGAAATAAGTTTTGTTACCAAGGGTAGATCTATATACCACATAAACGTAAAACCCTACTACTTTCTGGTGCTACTAATCGGGCTTCTCAACTAACTACACAACTGGAATTATTTTTTTAAAAATTTTGATATATGTTACTATGTGAAAAGAGGTTCTGTGGTGGTTATTTACACAGAAAAATTACCTTCATTGTCACTTTTGGTCAAGAAATAAACTTTGCTACAAAGAGTAGACCTATACCAAATAAAAGTAGAACCCTTCTACTTTCTGGAGGTACTAATCCGGCCCCTCAACTAACTCCATAACCCGAATTTATTATCTTGAAAAAAAAATCCATTTTGATATATTACGTATACTGTGTATAACTGTGTACACGGAGATTCTTTACCAAGGGTAGACCTATACCACGTAAAAGTACAGCCCTTTTACTTTCTGGTGGAATTGATTGGGACCTGTCAACTAACTCCATAACTCAAATTAATTATTTTTGAAAAAAACATAATCTTATGCATTATGTAAACGTATACACTCAGATTGTGTTACCGTCATTTACCGGGAAAATATACGATTGGAAAAGAAATAGGCCTAAGTTTTGTTACCCATGGTAAAATTATTCCACACAAAGGAGACCCCCTTTACTTCTGTTGGTATTAATTCGACCTGTCAACTTACTTCATAACTAGTATTAATCATTTTGGAAAAAAAAATGTATGTAATCTTATGCATTATTTAAACGTATTCACTCAGATTGTGTCGCCTTGATTTGGGAAAATTAGGTTACGATTGGCCAAGAAATGTTTTGTTAGCAAGGGTAGAAAAGTAGAACCCTTCTACTTTCTGGTGATACTAATCGGACATCTTAGCTAAGTTCATGGCTTAAATGATCATTTTTCTTTAAAAGTAGTCCAATTAGTCGAGTTTAGACCTATACCACTTAATTAAAAGAGGAATGCTTCTACTTCGTTGGCTGCTCTGTTTACGTCTCTTACACGGTGGCCGCAATTAACGTCATAGTGCACGAATATCTTTGGCCAGCTGCCAAGCTTGGGAGGCCACACAGTACAGCTACGTAAACAGTAAATGGTTGTTGATGGCTGCTACCTTCAATCAGGTACGGCCTTTCTCACATTACGATGAACTTTCACTTGGGGAAAGTTAATCGCTCTGAATTGTTTGGCTTGGTTACGGTGTTGCCACTTTGCCACTGTTCAGTTCTGCGAATATGAGCCTATTCCAAAAGCAATGCAGATTTTAGTGCCAATGCAACACCATTTTGTGGTGGAGCTGACGAATATAAGGTATTTTTACTGTTAAGTAAGCCGTTGGAACTTATTTTAGAACAGAATGGTAGAATAACGAGTAATGTTCGTAGGATTGAGTAGTTGAAGTAGTAGTTAGTAAGTTAGAGTACAGGTCGTCCTAGCGTTGGGTACACACCAGTATTACCTACCCCGGACAGGAATAACTTACATTGATTAGGCCTTTGTTAGTAACCATATTAAGCCTGCAGCCTTATCTCGACTAAGGTGTAGAGTCAGCTATATAGAGTCTTTTGGTCAAACAGTAACCCTCAATAGTGTGGTACAGTTGTTGATAATGGGTCACTGTGCTAAATCAAAAAATATTGTGGAACGTTTTCAGTACAGGTAACCCCCTCAGATATAATGTTCAGTAATACTAGTAATAGCAGGCCTGTCACATGTTGCAATAGCGGGGAGTACGTTACTTCACGCCCCCGGTGGTTTCCACCCCTAAAAAATGTTGTTTTCTACCTCTGATTGGGGGGAACACTGTTTTTAGGAGTGAAAAGTAACGACATGACATGTAGATTTGTTCAAATTTAAGACTTCATGAACACGACTTGCATGGAACATGACCCAAATTTACTAATACTGATCAAGTGCAAATCAAATTTACTCTACAGGGGGTGCATGCTTTCTGCTACCTTAACCACTGTCAATCAAAAAGCCAGTATTCGAAGTATAGTACTTACACCAAACTAACCGCACTGCCAAACTTCGTGCACCCCTAAAAAATAAGCCTTAAATTCGATGACCTACTGTAGCAGCTGGACAAAGTTTTGACTACAGTGCCTCGAAATAACTGAAAAGAAAGCTGAGGCACTGTTTGTTTAATCACCCTTGCCTGGTTAGTCACCTTTACAGTACCGCATTTGCATAGGAGATGAAGGCTAGGCCTAGATCAACCTATTTGTAATTTCCGACGAATGTTACAAATTTTCAAATAATGATTTTGACTCCTCAATGTAAGTTTTCTCGACTCATTTTTGTTGCTATAGCATGTTCTCAGGCTTGTGCTGTAGGTTTAGGCACAGGATTTGTTAAAAAAGATACTCTTCATGTAATAATTGTAAAGCTAACGTTAGTGAGGTGCGCGAAGTTTGGCAGGTTTACATCGTATCGCTAAATCAAGAAAATGTTGGTGAAAATAACAGATTTCGAGGTACAATCCATAGCATATTGGATCAAATTACTAGTAAAATTGAATTTTCGACTTGTGAAAACAGTATAATATAATTTGTAGGGATTTTGAATTTCCAACAGCTAGAGATTCCAAGGTTTTTATGTTTGATGCGTGAAGTTATACATCCATGCTACAGATGTACATGTAGGCTTAAAATGGTGTTTTGAAATTTTTTAAACACTTAACCTCTGCCTCCATTTTGTACATATAGAAATTTCAAGATAGGTGATTTTAACTTACTGTATACAAATTAACTTTTAGGCCTATTTTCAAGGCTTCAAATAAACACTCAGTCATGTCGTGGGCAGAATAATTTCTAAAATTCTAATGAGGTCTGGTACTGACACAAATTTCTAAGACAGTGACAGAAAGTCCACTAAAATAAAGATTGGAAGTAAAAAAAAAACATGTTAAGTGAAATGTGAATAACATTTGAATGTTATTTTTCACCCCATGATTTTAGGGGCAGCAAATCAGGAGAAACTATCAGATCCATGGCAATAGTATGGTTTAGACCCTTCACACAGCTTTAGGCACACTAAAAGAAAATCCCTCAAATTATCAGCTCCCAATCATAACATAGCACCTCACCTATGCCTAGATTACAATCTTGGACAAAACTGTTGGGACACTTTGTCGTATGTTACAAATATAATACTGAATTTTAGGTGAGAGGATAACATGAAACCCCGTGCCCCTTCCCAATGTTGCGCTATAGAAGTGAATGTACCCTTTGAACAGCAATACTATAGCCAACAATGAACGGGGCCGCGGGGTGTCCCAAGGTATTTTATCCAAGATTGTCTGAGTTTTTTGGGAGCAATTTTGGAGCGAAATTTCGAAAGGAAATTGAACATTTTTGGACAATATGCATCATAAAAATTAGTTATCGGGCCCTATGGGTCTGGGGATTTTCAAATGAAAGTATTCTGAATTTTGACTATGAACATAACAAGTTTAATTTTAATTTTGGGGGTTTATTTGTATATGTTTTGTTGGAAAGGAGTGATCATGAATGAATAGATTGTTTCATGGTTTTGTATGCGGACAGAAATAGTTGCGTTTAGAAATAACATTGATGGGCAGCTGTTGCATTGCATTGCAACAGGAGTGTTACTGCAATTGTAGAATGCTGGTAGGAATCCCAGTTATAATATATTCTGAAGTAGCTCCACGTTCTACCAAAATGCGTTAAAGTCAGAACTGTAGATTCAGCTTAATATTAAAATAAATGGTAGAACGTTAGTAAAGGCTGGTTTTTTACCTTTTCGGCCGCTAAATCAAGTTTGTGACTGCAATTTTTACATTGCATGAAGCTGGTAACATATGTAATCTTCAGTCTTGTAATCTACGCAATTTTTCCACGGGTTGCTTAAATTTTCCTGTCAAAACATTTGGTAGAACGTGGGTTTCAATAACCTATACTGTCGGACGCTGTTGTTAGGCCTAAGTCAGCTTGGATGGGGAGGCCGGGGTTCAATTCACGGCATGACCATAGTGTTTTTCACTGCGCAATTATCCATTTATAAACTCAAATGTCTGTCAACTTCTCATTTTTCATTCATTCATATACAGCATAAGGTAATATGTATATGTATATTAATATAATGATATAGCTCTAACAACAAATATGTACTCTGAAGTCCGTTGAAACTGCTTAAAATGACTGACATATTACAGTGCACCATGTACGGTACAATAGAATGGGTGCCACAATGTCCGAGTCACTGTTATGTGAATATGAGCAAACATCACATTTATTAAATTTGCATTTTAGAGGTTTATTTTGTATAATGATAGTACACTTTTTTACCCAGATTAACATGCAAGTCAGTCATAATAGTCATTAAGCGTTGTTACTTTAATACCAGACACCACGTCATCACTGTGAACAATTTGAATAAATAACACACATACATCGATCTTCTTCAACGGACCACTAACATGTTACTTTTTTGGGGTGGGGGGTTGTTTTTGTTTCTTCGGTACATGTCTCAATATCAGACTTTGAGCCGAAAGTACGTCAGTTGTATCATACAAAATGTTTTAAAGTAGTTTCCTGGTCGACAAGATGCATTGCAGTTATGATGTTACCTAAAATGCAAATTAAATAAATGTGACGTTTGCTCATATCCACATAACAGTGACATTGTGGCACCCATTCTATTGTACCGTACATGGTGCACGGTAATATGTCAGTCATTTTAAGCAGTTTCAATGGACTTCAGAGTACATATTTGTTGTTAGAGCTATATCATTATATTAATATACATATATATATATATATATATATATATAACCGAATGTTCTACCAAGCAGAAGTCCAGATAAAAAAAATGAAACAATACACCACTGATTCGATGGAAAACATCAATATATTCAGTGTACACAAAGATTATAATAAAAATGCGACATGTTTCGGAAGGTCAACTTCCATCGTCAGGTTGATGATAAGACTAAATAAGGAGAGGTGAACGTACTACCAGTTGGGTTGTCAAAGACAAAAATTTAGAAGTGACACTTAGTTGAATAAAGAAAATAATGGGGATTCCAGTTGTTTGTTGAGATTGGGCAGATTCCAGTTGAAATGAAGGCATTCCTTGAGTTTAAGCTGCAGCTTAGTGGGTGCCGAGTCAATGATTTTGAAAGAGTTGTGATCGCAGTTTGCCTTACAAGAGGGGGATTTGTGTAAGTGTTTGTAAACATGTGAGTTTTTGTCAGATTTTAGATGCTCATTGATCCTTGTAGCCAAATGTCTGTGGGTTTCCCCAATATAGCAAGCATTACAGCTTGAGCAATTGAATTGGTAGACTACATGGGATTTAAGATTTGTTGGAATAGAATCCTTGGTAACAAACAATTTTCTTATTTTGAAGGAAGTGAACACAAGTCTGACATCAATATTATTACAATGGGATTTGATCATTTGTCTGATTTTTTGTTGTGTGTGGTGAGAAAAATGTCCAATGTAAGGAAGCTTGTAATATCTAATATCGAGAAAAGACTGATCAGAAGCATTCTGTGGTGATAATTTACTGTCTAGATAAGAAGATACAACTCTATGAATTAAATAAGTAGGAAATTGGTTTTTTCCCAGAGTTGTGAAAAGTTCTATATTATATATATATATATATATATATATATATATATATATATATATATATATATATATATATATATATATATATATATATATATATGTATATGTATATGTATATATGTATATATGTATATATATATATATATATATATATTACCTTATGTTATATATGAATGAATGAAAAATGAGAAGTTGACAGAGATTTGAGTTTATAAATGGATAATTGCGCAGTGAAAAACACTATGGTCATGCCGTGAATCGAACCCCGGCCTCCCCATCCAAGCTGACTTAGACCTAATAACAGCGTCCGGCAGTATAGGTTAATGAAACCCACGTTCTACCAAATGTTTTGACAGGAAAATTTAAGCAACCAGAGGGAAAATTGCTTAGATCACAAGACTGAAGATATATGTTGCCAGCTTCATGCAATGTAAAAATTTGCAGTCCCAAATCTTGATTTAGCAGCCAAAAGGTAAAAAACCAGCCATTACTAACATTCTACCATTATTTTAATATCAAGCTGAATCTACAGTTCTGACTTTAACACATTTTGGTAGAGCGTGGAGCTACTTCAGAATATATTATAACCTGGATTCCTACCAGCATTCTACTATTGCAGTAACACTCCTGTTGCAACGCAATGCAACAGCTGCCCATCAATGTTATTTCTAAACGCAACTATTTCTGTCCGCATACAAAACCATGAAACAATCTATTCATTCACGATCACTCCTTTCCAACAAAACGTATACAAATAAACCCCCAAAATTAAAATTAAACTTGTTTTGTTCATAGTCAAAATTCAGAATACTTTTATTTGAAAATCCCCAGACCCATAGGCCCCAATGACTAATTTTTATGATGCACCTTGTCCACAAATGTTCAATTTTCTTTCAAAATTTCGCTCCAAAATTGCTCCCAAAAAACTCAGACAATCTTGGACAAAATACCTTGGGACACCCCGTGCCCCCGTTCAATGTTGGCTATAGGATTGCTGTTCAAAGGGTACATTCACTTCCAAAGCGCAACATTGGAAAGGGGTGCGGGGTTTCATGTTGTCCTCTCACCTAAAATTCAGTATTATATTTGCAATGTACGACATAGTGTCCCAACAATTTTGTCCAAGATTGTAGGTGCAACCATGCTATAGTTTTGATCACCACACAATATGACAAGGCTAACCACATGTATCTGCAGAACCTGTATGTTGGACTATATGAGTTCATGAGCGATAGACCAAGATGGCACCAAACATCAATAGGCCCTCAGATGTGGCACTGGAGAATTGAAATAACGAGTATGACCTGTTGTAAAATACTGTAGAATACCCTACCATGTTTTGCCCAAAAAGCTGCCGGAGCCATTTCAAATGATTTTTGGGAGCCATAGCTTTTAATACTGACGTTAAGAAATGATGCTGAAAATTAATTTGCATTTAGAGTGTTCAAGTGAACAGAATTGTCAAAATTGTGTGACACTGTACCTGTCTTCCTTTTCTCCAAAAGTATGAGCCATTAATTAGTAAAATGCAATTTTTTTTAATTCTGGAAGTTACTTTTTTAAAATTTGCGTTCACCTGAGTCCTAAACTGTATGTATCAGAGGGTTATCTGGCAGAGAATACATTACTTGGCTACTGGTCAAAAGGTATGGAAAAACCAAATAATATTCCGTATTAATGAGTGGCGGGAGTCTACTTTCGATCATTCTGAGATGTTTTAAAACATGGAGTGCAAGATTGAAGTTTCATTGACACTGTAGGCAATAACCCATGGTTTTTGAAATTTCTCTTAAAGAAGTCACAGTTTCTCTATCCAGGTTCAAAAGCCCTGTACCTTAATTGACCTCCGCCATGGTTAGATGTATACAATAAAAAGAAGAAAATTACAGTAGAAGTATACCACACTTTAAGAGAGGAACGCCACAAAGTGTAATATTCCTGGCTTCATCACTTTTTAATTGCACATGCTTTAACTTCATCACTTCATACCATAGGCAGCATGACTGAGCAACTTGGTTTTCATTTCAGTGAGTCTTGTGAAATCACTCATTTTATAGTGAATTATAATTCAGCTGACTTATGAGCATCTACATGATTGGAAAAAAATGAAGTTTGCAAACTAAACCCTGATACTACGTACTCAGTAAAATCAGTGGATGAAGAGCAAATCTTCAAACTACCACTCAGCACAGGATTCAATGAAAATTTTGCCTAAAACATCTGGAAATTCTTGCAAGCATATTATTAAAATACACAGTGCAGTACTGTAACAACCAACCTTTTCATCTGTTCAACACAAAATGAGGCATATTTCTCTAGAGTCCCAAACCGTCACAAATATTGTGGGCCAAACTTTTTGAGAGGCACCCCCTTCCCCTTACATCCATTTCCCAGGATGGAATTCAATATGCTCTCTAAAATTCCCGTCAAAGTTGGTGTTCGGTCAAAACTCAGATATTGTAGTTAATCTGTGAATTGCATCTGTTACCTCCGACTACAACTCATTAAATTTGGCATTAACCTTTTTGCAGCATTTTATCAGCCTCCTTAATTGTTTCATCAATAGTGTTTATCATCATGAAAGCTCATAGTCAAGTCACCGATGCTCATCCAAGCAACAGCAGTTTAAATGCAGTGTATCGCCAATGTTGGCCTCATCCCACATCATTCCAGAGACAGAGTGGCTTCAAAAGGTTTGTGCTGAATCTCATGTTCATGAATAATGAAGAACTGCAATTGATTGGTTTCCTACAGGTGGATTTGGTACTGTAGTTTCCTTAAGGCTCGTTTTATGGATGCAGATTTGTTAGCCTGCTCAAATCAATAGGCCTAAAGTTATGTTTTTGGGAAAGAATTGATAATTACAGAGGTCTTCTATGCCTGTCCTCTGGGAGTAACCAGTCCTGATATTTAATAAAAGTTCTCAGGTGTTCTCCAGCCAATTCACTTCTTATATTTGGTTATCTCCAATAACTTTTTGTAATTTGAACAGTTCTCCAAAAGATAGATGAAAAACACAAGTCTAAATTCTTTACAATGATATTGTTTTCATACTGTAGCTGATTATTCTTTGTACTCACGATAATGGACCTCTTCAGTTCAGATCAGTAGTCGTTGCAGAGCATACCACATAATCCACATTATTCTATTGTTAACATAAATAAAGGATGATACCAACAAACTACTTATATACCACTTTTACATGGGAAAATAACTCATTTGTCAGAGAACCAGAAGGAGTAGGTTGGTTGTCTAATGTGATTATGAATTGTCACAAATGCTCGCTCGGATGACCATTAAATTTCAGCCCTGGTAGCACAGCGGCAATGGAGAACATGTAAACCTTTTATTGGAGGTGTATTACCATATTCAAAAGCCTCAGTTGGGAAGTCTGAAGAAGAGATGACTGCAAAGATGATGTAATGAATATTTGATCTTGTGATACCTTTGTATCGCTTCTCTCAGTCCTGTTGACTGAAATAAAGTGTACACATGAGAAATAGTGCACATTCTTGCTGGATTTTGTTCAAAGAACAACTCATGAGTGTTTTACGCTTGATTATATTAAAGGCAATGGATATGAGAAAAAAATTTCAAAGACTTGGCATTACATGTTACTTCCAGTTTCTCACACACTTTTGATGTCTGAATTTAGCACCATACAATTTTGGCATTTTCGATTCTGAAAATGTTGTTTTTGTTGAATTAAAATCTAAATATAAGGTGATAATTCATTCGATCCCCTTGGCACTGGCCTACATTAATCAATACCACAAAAGCTTCCATTGCCCTATCGGTTATTTTACTTGTTTTTCTTGAAGCCCATCAAGAAGTCAGCAGCTCTCCCGGCCTCACTTAAATATGTTTAAGTCATCCTTTAATCATGGAAACTTGACCAGCCCTGTGCCTCTGAGAGAGAAAATTCCCCATTCAAGAAGTGCCAGTTACCATGATAAGTTCACAGCATCCTGTCGTCAAGGGGAGGAGTCCAGATCTTTGCATGAGGACCTGGGCTTGGATCAAGTGAGAACCATTTAACATTTTTTCTTCTTTGTTTTTTTTTTTTATGTGTTTTTTGCAAACATTGTTATTTCCAGGATAAGTAAGTGAACTATGATTTACTTTACAATGCTCCATCCAGTAATTCTATATATTCGATATAAAGGTACCATTTCCTCCTCATTGTGTCAGTCTAAAATCGTCCATTTGATGGCCATTTCCAATCATCACTCAATAAATATATACTTGAACTGCACCTGTTGCCATATTTACTTGTTTGCTTGGATACCTTTGTACAAAAACAGGCAGTAGTTAACCAAAACTTTCCCAGGTGACTGTGCCCGCAGTCCCTTCTGCAGTTGTGTTTTCTAACTGCAAAGTTGTGGCTGTAGATTTATGTATATTTCCATTATTTTTCTCTTCCTTCCATTTCCTCACTTTTTTAGCTCATACCAGCATGCTGGTGTGAGCTTAAATGTGACCACGCAGCATCACTCTACCCTTTTTATCTATCCCTCAACTAATGTCCAAAGTGCTTCTCCTCCCACATACATACATGGATTTGTTTGAAACTTAAATACAATGTTCCTTGTGTGGTGGGCCATTCGGTGTGTTCAGGAATTTTGGGCCTAAGGTCCCATGTGGGTCCTTTGTTCCATTTTATGAAGTTCTGCAAAATGCTTCTCCTTCTACAGATTATCTTGTACAATGGAGATGTTTTGTCATAATAATACTCCATTAGTGGTGCCTTTAGGGTGTTCCGGAATTTGGGGTCCAAGGTCCCATGTGGGCCCTTTGGCCCATTTTATGAAATTCTGCAAAATGCTTCTTCTACAGATTCTTTTGTACCATGTTGATGGTATGCTATAATGATACTCCAATAGTGGTACCTTCAGGGTGTTCAGGAATTTTGGGTCCAAGGTCCCGTGTGGGCTCTTTGGCCCATTTTATGAAATTCTGCAAATTGCTTCTCCTTTTTCAGATTCTATTGTACAATGGAGATGGCTTGTCATAATGATACTCCATTAGTGGTGCCTTCAGGGTGTTCAGGAATTTTAGGTCCCAAGTCCCATGCAGGCCCTATGGCCCATTTTATGAAATTCTGCAAAATGCTTCTCCTTCTACAGATTCTTTTGTACCATGTTGATGGTTTGCTATAACAATGCTCCAATAGTGGTACCTTCATGGTGTCCACAAATTTTGGGTCCCAGGTCCCATGTGGACTCTTTGGCCCATTTTATGAAATTCTTCAAAGTGCTCCTTCTCCTACATGCTTTCATGGATTTGTATGAAACTTAAACACAATGTTCCTTGTGTGGTGAACCATGTGGGTTGGGTAGGATGTTTGGATCCGAGGTTCCATGTGGGTCCTTTGGACTATTTTGTGAAATTCTACAAAATGCTTTTCCTGCTACAGATTTTCTTGTGCAGTAGTGATGGATTGTCTAAATGGTACTCCATTAGTGGTACCTTCGAGGTGTTCAGGAATGTTGGGTCCAAGGTCCCATGTGTGCCCTTTGGCTCATTTTATGAAATTCTGCAAAATGTTTCTCCTTCTACAGATTATCTTGTACAATGGAGATGTTTTGTCATAATAATCCGCCATTAGTGGTGCCTTTAGGGTGTTCAGGAATTTGGGGTCCAAGGTCCCATGTGGGCCCTTTGGCCCATTTTATGAAATTCTGCAAAATGCTTCTTCTACAGATTCTTTTGTACCAAGTTGATGGTGTGCTATAATGATACTCCAATAGTGGTATCTTCAGGGTGTTCAGGAATTTTGGGTCCCAGGTCCCATGTGGGCTCTGTGGCCCATTTTATGAAATTCTGCAAATTGCTTCTTCTTTTTCAGATTCTATTGTACAATGGAGATGGCTTGTCATAATGATACTCCATTAGTGGTGCCTTCAGGGTGTTCAGGAATTTTGGGTTCCAAGGTCCCATGTGTGCCCTATGGCCCATTTTATGAAATTCTGCAAAATGCTTCTCCTTCTACAGATTATCTTGTACAATGAAGATGTTTTGTCATAATGATACTCCATTGGTGATACCCTCAGGGTGTCCAGGAAGTTTGGATGTAAGGTCCCATGTGGGCCCTTTGGCTCATTTAATGAAATTCCTCAAAATGCAAAATGCTACAGATTCTCTTGCAGAACGTTTATGTTTTGTCATAATGATACTCAGTCAGTGTTACCTACATGGTTTACAGGGATTTTGGGTGTTCTAGGATTTCACATAGCCCTACAGACACTTGGTTTAACGTATGCGCTTTTGCACCATTGGTGCTCTAGTTTTCATTTTAAAGGCAGTGACTCATAGCCCCAGACAGTTCCAATTCTCCTAGCCACTATTTTTAGCTCCTCCCGCAATCTGCATAAAACTCCACATACATCGAATCATGAGGCCATATGTTTGCTGCATCATTCAAATTTGCTGTCAATCAAAGAACAGAACCAATTGAAAATATTGCTTACCCCAGCCACAAATGTATCGTGGGGTGATGACAGACTGCCTTTAAGTGTGCCTTGTTGCTGCCAACGTTAGAATGGTATTCTGCGTTTAATAAATGAGATGCAGTTTATATGCATGGTGTATGAGACTGGCCTGAGATTATTCTTATGTTTTCCTGCCACATTGTGTATTCACATCGGTACATACACTGTATAGTTAATGGGTTATCTACAGTATATTCAGTTCAAACTTTACATTAAACATTTCATGATTGCTTTACTTTCAGGGTACCTTGCACTGGAAAACTTGGAGGAACTTCAGAGATGATTTGGAAAATGCAGACAGTGGTGAGGTCTTCTGTTCATCACATCACTATCTTGTCTTTATCATAGATCATGGCTTCTTTTCTTGAGGTTGTATTTAAATTCAGTGCCATATATAAACTGAAATTGCCACAGTGTTGTAACAGGAATACCCTCATTATCAACTGACCTTTGGGTCACAGCGTGCTTGTAACAAATACATCAACAAAAATATAGCCTTTTGCTCCATTTTTGTACAAACACGCAAAGTTTCCTGTTTCTTTTCTTGGCTGGTATTGCTCTTCCTTATGTGATGTTTCCATCCTTCATCCAGTCATATGTTTAATAATATTTCTGTGCTTTTCCATGATGTTAGGTGACTGTCAGTTCATGGTTGGTGTATGTCATCACTAATTTGTAATTTTTGTAGCTAATGTTCTACCCTCATTAATAACGCACCTTTTTTTAAAAAAAATTCCCATTGATCATTTCAGTAATAGATGAAGACCAAATTAGGTGATGTTAATCACAATATGAAACAAACTTGATTTCATTTGGTTTGGAAAAGATTGATTCAATAGGTTCTCTTAAATCTTTGTTCATTATCACTTCATCTTTCCTCTTACGACCGAACCTTTTTACTTCATTGTTGCATACATAACCGAATGTTTTCTAATTTCTGTTTTTTTTTTTTTCTTTCTTTGACATAGATGCAGAGCTATACAAAATTACTCAGGTAAGCAGAATGGGAGTGCTAGAGTATTGTGTGTGTATGATCACAATCAGAGTCATGAGATTATGGTTGGTGTTCTCAATGTGTTGAGGTTTTAGCGATTCATTTTGTACATGTTGGCGACTGGTATTTCCTGCATTGTGTTTTATGACACTCAGTTATAACCATTTCATTTAGATTAAGAGGAGGTTACTGTGAGAGTCCAAGTTGGGTCTATAATATTGATTCAGAGGGAGAAACATTAAACAGTGTACTCCTTTTACATAGTAAAACCAAAAATAAGTTACTTACAGAAAAATTGGACAATTTTGGTAAAAACACCCTTTTTTGTATGTGTGAAGTTGTGTGTGTATCATGCAGTTAAATGTTTTACCAAAGATGCATGTGATACAGCCAGTGACTATTACGGTAAAATGTGCAGATGTCACGAGAACAGAGACAGTTCAACCTCACAGTACCAATCGATAGCCTATACCTGTGGTCTTACTGCTTCAAATAGCACATTTCCTGACGAACTGAAATGGCAGTTGCTGTGCCCTATGTACCAACTGTTTTTTCTTTTTTTTTACTGGTGCTTACAGGTCTGCTTGTCAGGAAGTGGGGGAGTGGGGTGAGGGGGAGTGGGAGTGCGGGGTTCAGGTGGGTCAAACAATCATAAGAACTGGAACTTCACTTTGTACAGCACTGTAGAAGTACACTATGAGAAATTTGGTGTTTCATCATGTCCCAGGTGACTCTGAAGTTCTTGTAGCACTTTAATTTTGGCTACCTTAATAAACAAAATCATAATTGAGAACTTGCTGAATTCCACAAAGGGAGCATGCATTTAAACCCTCTAGATAATTTGGGCATGAATGGGCACCAATCTGGTATTTAAAGTGGGGAAAATACATCTTACCTAAAATCTTCTTGCCCAAAGTGGCGCAGTGTAAGCTAGACACGGTGGGTGAGTAATATTGCAGAAAAAAATCAATCTTTAAAAAAATAGTAATACATATCAGATGGGTTGAGATGGTACAAGAATCATAATTGAATTATGCATCTGCCTTCATTTATTTCTGAACCATTTGACAAATATTTGGAGATGAACATTGCCCTTCTTCCTCCACTCCAGCTGAGAAGTTGAGCCAAGGATTCAAATGGGGGAAGCAGTAATATCTTCATCAGGACTCTATTTCTTCTCCACACGGACTCCATCAAAACTGAGCACCACCATTGGTTGGTGCATACGTGTACCGAGGAAATTTTTTATGAAAATACCTCTCAGATTGCAGAAAACGGCAC
Source organism: Stichopus chloronotus (assembly GCA_021234535.1). NCBI lineage: Eukaryota > Metazoa > Echinodermata > Holothuroidea > Aspidochirotida > Stichopodidae > Stichopus > Stichopus chloronotus. The sequence goes on from CM037832.1 coordinate 1,504,665, forward strand.
TTCCCAGTCTCTCTTGCCTTGATAATTTCAATTAAATTTCTTTATTTTTTTAGAATGCAAGTTACACTTCCACTAACAATAATGTAATTTGCTTTTTTTTTAATTCCATGTTACAAAAAGAGGCAGAACAAATGTGTTAGTGTCCCCTCCTCTTAAAATAGTGGAAGGACCTCCCCCCCCAGTCAATGCCTATGGCATTCAGCATTTGATGAATGTATTTTTGGCACTTGCTGGCTCAAACTGGTGGATTAATGCTCCATGTGGACAAATCAAACCTGGTCCTCTTCCCCCCACACCCCCATCTGTAAATGCTGCATGCAGGTACCTGACTGGGTAAATCAATAAGTATCATGTCCAATCCATCCTCCTCAACTCAGCATTAACCCCCCACTCCTCAACCCGTCCTCCCCTGACTCCCCCCTCCTGATTCTGTCTTAAAATGATAACCAATTCCAGTTGCAGTGGGTACAATTCACCTCGAAGTGCATCCTAATAACAGTCACCTTTCGCCTTCTCAGGACACATTCAGACAGTTGACCCGGCACGTCAGAGAAGTCAGTATGCAGATGGACAGCAAGTACAGCAGGTTGAAGGTTAGTAATCAGCAAGCTATATCTTGCATTAGAAGTTACTTCAGTGGCTGCCAACTGCTTTTGCATAATATTGTAGTAGTAGTTCCCTTTAATTTTCACTACATACTGCCTTTGAAACATATGAAAGTTCCAGTTATGCTGCAGATTGAACATCTTATAACCATAAAATTGTGATCATGACATATCTTTTCTACAAATGTTTCTAGCCTATCCTATTTACTGTGATAAATGCTTTGTTTTTTTACTTAGTCTAATAAATGTTCCTTGTTATACTCTAATAAATGCCTTATTTTTTAACCTTATCTATTCTGTTCTATGAAGAATTTACCATTTAGCTTCATGCAGTGTTACAAAATAAATCAGTGGGGGGTCATTTATTAGAGACAATACATTTATTAGAGTAAATATGGTAACTTCCTGTTCAGCATATAGTCTGTCAGTCCGACAGTGTTGAGATTCAATTTCATTTTTTCTTGATCAAATATATATGTTTCATCTAGCCTTGATCCACAGCTGTCCGACTACTATATGACAACCTTACTACTAATCTGAACATTTCAATCTTGATTGGTCAGGAAATGTCATGTCAGTTTAAAAAAAAATACACTGATATATGTAAATTACATTTTGCCAATGTAAGTGTTATCCCTCCCTGCTATTCTATTGCTTTCATTTAAAGGTAAAAAAAATAGTGTTGCACTTTTTTCCTGCAAATAAGTTCAATAAAGCTAAGAATCGTTTTATGAAATAACAAACTAATGAGATGTTACCTTGTTGTTTTGAACCATCAGCAGCATTTTGAAATTGTGACAATTGGAGTATGCTACCATGTCAGATGAATTTCTATTTTGTGATAAGGTTACCATACCTACACAGTGTGCAACAAATCTGTTCTAAATCTGTCTAAATCTCTAATTCTCTAATTTTTTCAATCCGTACCAGTCATACATTCGTCCAAGTCAGTTAGCAGCGAGTCTACCATCCCATGGTCCTAGCATCCAAGATCACAGGGAGTGGACAAATCAAAGCCTGAAGCCATCGGTGGAGATCAAGTGCACATCGATGAAGAGAACAGAGAGAAGGTGAGTCTCTTCACTGTTGGTTAAGCTGACAGTTCTAAAAATTAGAGTGTAGCTATAGTCAAAATTTTCAAAGTACATGTCTTAAAGCCTAGTAAATAAATTCAAACAGTCCATCTTCCATGTTCACAGGACATTCCTCAGCTGACGTATAAAATGCTGGAAGTTTTTGCTCAAATTTAAAATGGTAGATGGTGCAATAATTTGTGATGTCATTCTTGTGCCATTCAAATTACTTTCTTGGTTGTTTTTGTGAAAGCCTTTTGCAACTTGTCATGAAATTTAATCACTGTCTCACTGTTATGGGGTGACTTGACTATACAAGCCATCTCCACACAACATATTATGCAAAAAGCAGTAAACTTATCAAGGTTATATTAACATTTTAATTCAAAGGCAACAAAAAGCAGCCTGAGGTCAATGTAAGCCATAACAGAACAATCAACATCAGGAATAATTTGCAAAATTGATGATTTATTGACAAAATTGACTATGAAGTATATTTCAACATATTATATCTCAACAATGGAACAAGCTATAAAGATGAGAACTAGATGAATAGGATTTATTTTCCAACCTCTAGAATATGTTTTCTTGTCGTGTAAGTCTAGACTTGAAGGCAGTAATGCATCACCCCAGACAGTTGCAATTTTTCCAACCACCTACCTCTAGTCCCTCCCTCAGCCTGTCTTAAATTCCTCCACATGTGTAATCAAAACAATGGATCCCTGTGTACGCTGTGTAATACGAGCTGCTCTGCATCTTTCGAATTTGCTGTCAATCTAAGAGTACTGCAACTTAGAACCAGTTGAGAATTTTGCTTTCTGGGAGGTAAAAATATAGCTTAGGGTGATGCAATACAGCCTTTAAGGTACATTTCAAAGAAAAATTGCAAGTGACTTATTAAAGAGGGTAACATTTACAAACTTATTCTTCCTTTTAAGAGAGGGTATGAGTAGCTCTTTTGAGACAGATAACGTCATTTGCATTTGTACACCAGAGGATTCCTTGTGATTTTACTCCAAGTGTGAAAACAAACATTTGTCTAATAAGCTCACAATAGTTATCATATTAACCCATGTTATCTGTTTGGTACTTGAATAAGCTCTGCATAGACTCAGTTTACGTTCTAAACCACTGATCCCTTTCTTCTGTCTACCATACTAATTCAGTGTTTGACATCATTTCCCTTTGACTGTGAATGATTGGTTTTGGTCTTGAATATCACTGAAGGATGTCACTGTTGTCTCTTTTGGCAGACGCCCTCAATCCCACAATGTCCGAAGTTTGCAAAGACGAGTGGTTACTCCCGCCAGACCAAAGTCTAGTCAACTGTCCTCTGAAAAACAAGGATATTTTGATCATCTTTCTCCAAAAATCTTGGGACAGTTTACAGCAGACCTGAAAGAGACGGAATCACAAGAGTCTCTTGGGCCTTTCGAGATCGTTGCGAAGGGGTACTTGAAACAGTTTGAATTTTCTGATTCAGACGAAGAAGTTGCCGATGAAGTTTCCAAAGAGACATCAAGTGGCCAGTATTCTACATTGGACCTTGAGAATATTCGGTGGGACAGATTTAGACAGGAGAAGGAATACATGCAGAAGAAGCTACTGGGTGTCAAACTGTTGCCGGAGGTCTTCAATCCGGAGGACAGTTTTTTTGAGTACCGCTCTTCGAACGCCTCCAGTCCGGAGCCCGACCCATTCCCTGAAGCCCTGAGCGAGCCTTACTGTTACATGGACCTGTTGGAGCTGAGCCAGGAGAAAGACTGGAGACAAGCTGTCAGAAAGATACCAGAGGAAAGAAATGTAGAACTTATCATGGACAGATTAATTGAAATGGAGAGGTTCCAAGAAGACACCTCAAAACTTGAGAGAAAAGAATCCCTGCCATCAAAGAGGACTACATCTCAGCTGGAGCAAAAGAAAGGTTGGACCATGGATGCTGCTAAACCAACTGAGAGAGCAAGAAACAATTTGAACAAAGTGGGAAGCCAATCTAAAAACTGTTCAAGTAATTGCCTCAAACCAGCCTGTGGTGGTGATTGCAAACCTGTTGTACAGTCAAAGGGTTGTCTCCATTGTCGTGGAAGACACTGCAAAGGTCAGTGCACAGAATACGGGTATCATCTGCATGTCAGGCAGCCTCGAGATGTCAGGGAGAAGAAACAGAGGCCTAAGTCATGTGCCAGCTGCTCCAAGAGTGGGACAAAGGTATTGAATACACTAAATGCAAACAACATCATCCTAGGCCGGCCTCGGTCTGCCTTCTCCACATTCAGTAGGGTCCAACAAATGAGGCGTTCAAAGCAATTTGCTAGGATGTCTTACACCAATGAGAACGATGGAGGACTCGTCTCAAAACGACTGAAAGAACTGCAACTTCATGCTCCCATGGAGAGAGAATCCATTCAAGATGAAACTGGAAGCTCCGCTGAGGCACTGCCGAGGAGAGCAAGAAGTGCAAGACCCCATAAGGGTAGGGATGCCTTGCTGTCAGGAAAGGCTTATAATTCTCAGCGAAGAATTTCAATCACCACAGAGGCTTGCTCCACATCAGCAGCAAGGTGCAACTCCCCAGCGTTGAGGGCCCAGTCTGCCAAGCTGAGAAAGAGAAGAGTCAAAAGTGCTAAACGATGAGGTTAGATGGCTCCCAAAAGATAGCTAATGATACGAAAAACAAATTATTGCTGGTTCAGTTAAATGAAAGGGATGATTGAAGTTTTCCGGTACAATGTGGACCTTATCTGACAATTCAGCTGGCGGCACTAATTAAGTACACACAAGCTCACCATGGATTTGCCCCTTGAGCGTTCTGTCCTAGATACCTCACTGTTACTCTCCTTGTCACGGTTCAGATGAAGAAATTCGTACACCATTTTAAGAGTGCCTTTTCTCACCTGAGTTCTTCAGATAGAGGACACTCCCCAACAATGGGTGAATGAAGGGCATTCCCAAACTAAAATCCTGGGTCTGCCCCTGATTGTGTGGCAGATGTTTCTCAAACCTTCATATATACTTACCAAGTTTCTCTAATTGTATTTGATGCTAAAGTACAAAGAATGTCTAAGAATATGGAACTTGTACTTGTACAGGTATAAGAACTGATGTGATTTTTCAGGTCAGTGTTAAATGACCTTTCATGAGATAAGGAGAACAATACAATAAAAAGAGGTTCCAGGATTAAAGGAGAATGAGAGCCTGGGAATGTCTTCATGAAAATGAAGTAGAAGTGTTTGACAAACATCTCCACAAAGTTTCATTCAAACATGTTGTTTTTCTTCTCAAGTTATACACTTCTGAAATTCAGAGAACAATTCTGCCATTTTTTGCCTCCGCTGAATGTAAACCTACTTGAGTAAGTTGAATTATGATGTCACATAAACACGGCCAGCAGGAATTTTAATATCTTTTCATTACATGTAATTATCATAAATGTGCAAACATGTACACTTATGCACATTGTGGGTTGAGTTACTGAGGTATAACATTCAATAGTCAAATTAGTAATTCTCTCCTTTGGATTTATGCATAACTGTAAAATATTTGACAGTATTTTATGGAGGAAAACAAAAGTTATTCAATCACACGTGGCCATGTTATATGATCAGAATTTCGGAATGGCAATTTCCTGGTACATTTTTTAACAATGAAATTGCAGTATCTTGGAAAGTAAACAACACATTTAAGTGAAATTTGGCGATTGTGTTCACCATATATTAGTCTCTCGTTTAACATCGATATGACATTTGTCTAAAGTCCTGACTTCAAACATTTGTTCCATTTGCTTTTGAATGAAGAAACCAAACATAGAAATCAAAGAATGCTCAGTGTGCTGAATAGATGGAAATGATCAACGATTCTTCCGACAGTTGTTATCTCATCCCGTTTAGCATAGCGAGGAACAATGCTTTACACTGTTAAAATGTAAAATTACAGAAAATAAAATAAATACAAAAGGAATAGAGAAATGTTTTGGTATTTTGTTTCCAGACCATTTCTGTTATTCTTATTTATTTCTTTGCTCTATTTTCTGTAAATTTACAGATATTTTTTACAGTGCAGGTCACTCTACTGCCCTTTGAATGTTGTCCATATTGTCCCAAATATGTCAGGTTTACAATCCATAGTCTATGTGATCACCTTTTGTCATATTCTCACAACTCTCCCACATAAATTTCAAAAAGTTTAGATTTCTAGGCCATTCTGCAACTTGTGTTATATGTGCATGATGATCCTGCTAAAGGTCTGAGACCAGTTTTGCAACACATACCTCAGAAAATGTATCATTACATCGGTAATTTGCATTTCAACGACGTCAACCTCTTTTGGCCAATTTTCGGTCATCAAATTGACCCTCCACATGAACTAGGAAAGGAAAGTGAAATTTAAATGTTGAGACGGTAATTATACGTTGCCCATTACTGAAACATGGTACAAGCTTTTCCTTTTGTTTATATACATATTATTGAGGACGAAGTGAAATTTAAGATAAAGTTTATAGTAAAATAGATAATGTTCAGCACAAATTCGTTCGTTGCCGTGGTCTTTTTCTTTACATAGTCGCCAGCCATAGTACAAACTAAGTCAGTGATAAAGTTAAGTGAATACGCACAGGATTGAGTTGGAAATAAATACACAACAACTGTATTGCTTGGTGTTTCTGAACTATTTAGCTTAAAGCTGTCTTAAATGCAACCTGCTTTAGGGAAGCATTTCGCACTGGTACCCGTGTTCAGAGGTATCTCCTTGTCTCCAAGCCCACTGCTCAGGTCCTTTTTTAACATACATAATGGGGTGCCATGACCCCCCCCAGTCCATTACTCGGCCCCTCCACTTAGCTTATTTGCCCCCCCCCCCCAGTATGGTCCCTTTTTTCTTGAACTCTTTGTTTTCACGTGTGAAAACAAATTTATGCAGACAGGGAACAGTACAAACTACTTCACTAAGTGACTAGCTTAGAGTACACTGTAATTTTTTTTTATGTACAAGATGCAACATGTCTGTAACATTTTTAACAGTACACCTGCGCCTAGTTTCCTGAAACTAGGCCTAGGATCTCGCCGTACATCCTTTTCCCGGATATTACTGTGCATATGCGCGTGTGCAATGTATATAGTGTGCGAGCAGTCAGCGACGTTTGTGGGCTCGGGCGGGGCAAACCCAGGAGCCCCCGAACAAAGGGGACCCCGCTGCACTGATATACAGAACTTAGAAGAGGGGTTTATTTTTGTTTTTGGTTTTTTGAAGCGGCACGTGTTCGTTGGAAAAGATACTATAAAAGAGTCAATGGGACATATTTTTCTGTGCGTGATTAAGATCGTCATAAATCATATGCAACTGCAGTTCTTTTCCTACGACTGACTCAAGCGCCTGAGGTACACATTGGAACTTGATAAGCTACGCTGGTACACATTATAGTGAAATACCGCAGAAATTTAATTGAATTCGCTCCATAGAATTAGATCTAATTGATTCGCTCTAAGTGAGTGTCGCACATGACATTAGCTGATGACTGGCCAAATTTGGCATAGTTTGAACCCCTTTGGCTGATGTTTTCCACAGCTATCGGCCAAATCGCCGACGCTTAAGAATTGTATGTGTAGTATGTTTCCGTATCAGACAGTAAATTGAATTTGTAAAATTTTCCACCGTTTTGCTGATATTTTGCCCAGACCATTTTCCAAGTTGAAGCTAATCAAAATATACCTACGTTCCACCATTTCTCAAGATCGGCTGGATTCGCTGACTGCCCTTTCCATCTAGAGCGAGGAGGCATCATGGTCACTTGATATAGATCGACTAATCGACACTTGTTTGCTGGTAAGAAAACCAGGCCCAGTAAATTCAAGCTCTAGCCTTTCCAAAATCCGGGGAATTAAGTTGGGTACCATTTGTCCATATGGCACAGGATTTACACCACGGGTGGAAATATCAGTGCTGGGAAATATACACCTTTATGTTCATTGGACATTGGTCATTTGTTCTTATTGTCCTTTCAATCGTTTAATGTATTCTAGCTTTGCAACATTTTTTTTTTTTTTTGGTCCCACTTCAGTATGACAGACAAGGCGAACCAAAAATGTGTCTATGAACACAGATTGCCCCCCAAATCTCAGCCGATAAAGTCACCACGAAATGCTCCATGTGCGGCTTAAATTGCAGCAGAGAGCTTGTAGAACCCCAGAGCTTTCCTGGACCCATGCCTTTGGGTCTTCGCGCAACGCGCTCATGATGTGAGCGTCTCCACAGGAGCCCTGCCTTCACTGGACCAAAGGGCGACCAGACTCATCGTTACGCTACTGCGAGCAATGTGTCTTTTTACCAATTATGTCAGTGACGAGACTGCTTACCTAGTACAAGAGCACAAGGTGACCAAAACACTAACGTTAACGTTAGCAGATTTCCCCGGACTAGGAAGCCTAGGGATGTGCTATAGGTAGCCTATAGGTTTCTACACCATATGTAATTCGATCGAGAAATTTGAGAAAAAAAAGATGAAAAATAAGGGTGATTTGATAAATTTACTTGTTAGGTATGGTAAACTCATTTTTGTAAATCTGGAGAGCATTTTTTTTTTCTAAAAAAACCCAATCTCCATAACATACTTGGTGACTTATGGTGGCTCCGTTTAGATGGTCCCTTTTTTAATGCCCCCCCCCCCACACACACACTTAAATTTCTCAAAAGACCCTGCCACTGCTGTGATAATTATTTTGTTGAGAAACTCGACGCAACATTGACTTCTCTCGAGGTATTCATAAATATATTTCTGTACATCTCACCCATGATAGTTGACTCTTTTTCAAGTACTTGCTCCAAACGGTAGCTCAATTTCCCTGCACTAATTTACTTTCCGTCAGAGGTCTAGTGCTTTTGAAATGCCCCATGTTTAAAGAAAAGCTTAACTTTCCCGACCCTCAAATAGGAAGATTTCTTTTCTGAGCAAATGATCAGAGGAAATTAATGGAAAAATGTGGAGATTAGAGGGGAAAATGGGGAGATTAGTAATTCCAGTTGAAAAGATGCTATTACTACGAGTGGTCCTACGTGCTCAATACCATGTAGAGCATGATCCAACAGTGCTTCTTGTTATATAGTGCACAGTTCGCTGCACTGTCACCAGAAGGGGGCACTGACGAATAAGCCCGCTATTGGTGTAAGGAGTTGAAACGTTATACTTTGTGTAAGTTCTAAACAATCATTCATGTTTAGAACATGCTGTATAGGTTTAGCTATGGCCAAATTGACCAAACATACATAATTCAACGATACGCAGAACTACTGATTCGGAACCATGCCACATCGTTTCTTGATGGGATCGAATCCAAGGGGCAACAGGGATTATGATCTATCCAATTTTTGTCCAAAGTTTTCTTTAGAGTTATGCTCATGACAACGACTTCTTTGGAAGGAAATAAAACACATTTGTTGCACCAAATCGCACTTAGTATTCAATCACTCACAGAAAAATTTTCAAGACCACTTACGGGTTGACACAAATCCCCATATCACTTACCCTGTACCACCCTTTTGAGGAAGCGCAACCAGGTTCTAAAAATTTTTGGCACATCTTGCTATAAGCCTACGTCATTGATCGGACATATCGGCCCCTGTCCAATTTTTCAGAAGGGGTGTGGTTCTGGCCTGACGTGGTAGCCCTTTGTTTGCATCACGTGGACAGGACTAAGCGAAACGCTACCATTAATTGACGTGCGAGTACATGAAAATTTTGGGCTTTTACAAACCCACCAGATTGCCGGAAACAGGACTTCCTGGATGTTCTAAGCTGCATGTACACAGCTTTAAAATTAGGAATCTCATGTCTTCAATTTCACCATTAACGAGCAAAATATCAATGTATGGAAAATGTAAATAATTTGGATTTCGTTTATGTAGAAAATATAATACCAATAATAATAGCAAAAGTAGCCAAAAAAAATACCGTAATCCGACAAAAGTCATTAATTTACCCACGACCAGAGTCATGTGACTACCAGCATTTTTTTATGTATACACGGCCGACTTATACACATCCCCCATCATACGGTGTACAGGTCGAACCGTGTTTCTTCACGCGTCACGTAAGGTAATTGATTTTTGGCGTCAATATTCCAGCGCGATATTTGATGCAAAACACTGCCTAAGTTCTGCAAAGTAAACGCCTGGCTGTCAAAATAGAGAGAAGGGCAGGGCAATGACTTTGGTAAAGAACCTCTTTACGCGTACAGCCACAGTCATTGTGACTCTGTGTTGATGCGTGAAATGCTTCCACAGTATTTACGCCGGCCTCGCACGTTTAACACTGATAGATCTTTTCAACGCACTAATCGGGGCCTTTAGCGCTAATCTGTGCTTCCAACACTTCAAACTCCAGTACTAGTACTGTAGAAAGAAGATAATTTAGAAAAACGCGCGCGCTCTCTCTTTTGGGATCATGGCGCCGTTTACATTGCGCAGTGGTATATTTCGTCACAAATAACGTGTAAACAAAAGAAAGATACAACATAGCAACGATGATGATTCAGTTCAACTTTTATGCTTCCGCATAACGAACACAACGTACTTGCTCAAAGCAATAAGTCACAGCGATTATAATATTACCACTATTTTCTGAGTGGGTCTCTCTACATCTCTACTTCCGGTAAGTATTTTATAAAATTTGTGTCATTCTGAATTGCAGGCAATCAACTTTCCGTCGTAATAAAATAAGAAGGTAGTACACAAGGTGCACACAAGAAGGTAAAATAATTCTATTATCATGATGTTACCACCGGGTGTTGTTTTTGGGGGGTGGCTTGGAGGGCTTAGTCATAACTAGTGCATGCTCATCATCTCAACGTCCTCGTTGAGTCCCTGTTCTCCTCGAGGCACACCCCATCCACCCCCTTTGACCAGACTCTCAGTCAACCATAACATAGGCGCAACTGTTCTGAAGAGACCGGAAAGTATCAATCCGACTAGAAAATCATAGCAACCAGTATCAAATAAATGAGGATGCACTGGAACTGACAGGCGGGATCGAGAAAATATGGGGAGGAAATAATTTTGGGAAAGATTGCAGTATTTGAGAAAATGGAAAGTACTACACTTCAATAATAATACTTCAAGCATTTCTTTGTGACCTAAAACTAAAAGTGAAGTAACCAAAAAAAAAAAAAAACATACCGTTACCCATACGTTAAAATGGGAGTCACTTCAACCTCACTCTTCTTTTGTTCCACTGAGGTTCAACTGGTTGAAATTTTCATAGCCTTAGGTCAGTTTTATCACCTCATTCTGTGATAATCCACAAGGTCAATTAAACATCGTTCTTGTAAAGTAATTTAGGTGTGTAACTCTAGTGCCTAGGCTTTCTTGAGCTGCCTGGCAAGGGTATTAGGTGTCATATCCATAGGTAATACATGTGTAATCGGGCATGAAAGAGGGTCTGTTGAACATTTTAGCACGGTTGTAACGTCATGAAGAGAGGTCACAGAATATGTCTTCCATTAAATGGTCAACCTGAATGTTACTCTATCATCCATCATTTTACTCCAAAGTAATCTATAGGCACGTACACTGTTACACTTTATGTCTCTGGAGTTCCCGGTATTGGACCTATTACCGCTAGTTTCGGCCGATACTTACGCTTAGCAAGCCCGACTGAATACTTACAGACCAAGATCGTTTCCACACTATTTTTGCTGTAAGATAAAACGTGACGGACTTTGGAAAACTCCTGCCATGATCTTCCAAACTGCCCAACGTTTTATCACATTGTCACGGATAAGGCCTTAGCATAAATATTTCACCATGGAGCTATTACAGCATAGAGCTCTGTAATAGCTCCATGATTTCACCAAGGAAAATAAACAAAATAAAAAGTAAGAATTCCAGGAGACATGTTAATATCAAATCTAGCTTCACGTATACCACCATTTTGCAGCTGGTCCCCCTTGTGTAATACAAATCCTACCAAATAGGGGTTATTCACCTTCCTTCAGACCCCCCCCCCTCCCCACCCGGGAGATCAGCGATAGGTTAATATCATCATATCAAAAATTACCTTATGTACAGGCTCAGATCAGCTTACAACCTCTCATGTCACCCTCTCCTTCTAGATCAACCCAGATCGCAAAGTTACTTTGAGAGAATTTGGGGAAGTTTTCATACCCCCCGCCTATACACCTGTAAAGCATCCTAGTTGCGCCACTGCAACGTAACGGTGAAGTTGCGATTTAGTCATTTCATTTTTCACTCGAAAGTTACTTTGCTTTCTCAAACAAGTGTCCCTATACGCCTATGTGACTTAGAATAACGACATATTAGGATGGTAGCACATATTTAATTACCTTTATTCAGTTTAGTTCATTTCCGGAAAAAATCTTCAACGCAACATATGTACAAAACTATTATGCGCAAAAGGGTAAAAACGCTAGACAAACAAATATAACAAAAATGTATAAAAGGGGGTACGGATGAAAAAGCGAAGCTTGTATAGAGCCATGCCACTCATAGACTAAATACAGAAAAGAATCCCAACCCCCAATCCCACATCCCCTTCTCAAACCAGTTGCAAAAATTAGTAACTAATCACCAGTAAAATGGTATAATGAATAGATGAAGATAATAGTGAGTAGAAATTTAAATTGTTAGTAACTAATTTACACAAGTAAATATTAACAAGAAACAGAACCTGTAGATATTTTATTTTAGAGCAGGGATGTATCCACAGTGTGATGAAGGATTCTTAGCTAGTAGAGGAGGATGTCTGTTTATATTTCATGTGGAATGAAAAATGATCCTAGGGTACTGCCGTAGCATTAAACATTTACAGTCTTTAGCATAATGTGCTTTGCATGTTGAAAGATGGTCGTCAGTGTTAAATTCAGTCACACGGAAGCAGGGAATATAGAAATGTATACACAACGCTGACGTGAATTGGTTCATCTAGGAAAGTTAAGTCATTCAAGTAAAAACAGACTTAAGCTGCTGACATTGTTTTCAAATCTTTCTTACAGTCCTTAATTAAAATGCCAGTCGGAAGTACTTTCAGACAAACACCTGTCTCAACCCAATCATGTCACAAAAGGTAAGAATTACACTTTAAATAACTATATGTAAAACGAAAATTCACTCTCAGTTTAAATATTATGCAATCTTTGTAATGGGGTTGACTAGTGACAGTGTCAGAATTTTAGAATTTGGGGCAGAAGAAACCGTTGAGTGGTGCAAAAACGTTCAATCGAGCGCACAGGGCAAGCCTTGGCAAGTGGCTTCTAAGGGCCCGACTAATGCTCCCTGGTAGGATTAAAGTCCCGATGGGATTCAGGGATCAAAGCTCCCGGAAGCTTTGGGGTTTTAGCATATCTCTAGGTGAAAAATTGTCTCAGGGCTTAAAATATCTAAACCAGAATTTTAGGATCGGGGCAAAAGGATGGCAAAAAAAAAGGACCGATGGGAAAAACCGATGGGTGTGAAAACATCTAACTTGCGATCTAAGAGCTCGACTTAGGGTCCATGGTGGGCTCAGCTTAAGGGGCAAAGTTCCGATGAGTTAAGTGGATCAAAGCCTCTGAAGGCTCTGAGGTTTAAGTATATCTCTGGGTAAAAAACTAAATCTTAGGACTTCAAAAAACAGAAACTGAAGGTGAATGGAATATGTATATGATCAAGGAATACGTTAGCTCTCAAGCATGCTAAGAACCAGGAACACCAGGCATCAGGCAAATTTCTTTACAGTTTCTTGTTCCAACATTCTAAATTCCAGCCTGGCAAGGAACTTATTTCAAGGTTTTATACACAAGCTCTATGCAATGTATACACCTGCTGTGTTCAATCACATCGACACAATTAGCTCTGCAGTGCACGGGAAAATAAAAAAAAATAATAATAATAGTAATAATAATAAAGATAATAATAATAATAATGATAATAATAATAATAATATTAATAATAATGATGATGATGATGATGTTCATGATGATGACGATGATGATGATAATAATAAGAAAAATATTAAGAATAAATATATATATATACATATACATATATATATACATACATATATATATATTACATCTCTACATACTTTTATGCAGAAGAATGACTAATGAGATGAGAAAAACAAAATTTTATCTGTCAGGCCACTATAAAGGCTGATTAGGGGGACCTTGAGTCTGAACGGGGGCTTTTCCCTTAATATGCCGTTCCCCGGCCCTTTTGGTGTAGCCACTGGATTTGAGACTGCAGATGGGGAGTAGGCCAGTGGTTCAGTATATACTAGCCTAACATGATGATAGCCTAACATATGAGAGATAACATGATGCGTATTGCAGAGAAGGATTTCGGAACACTTGTAAGATGTTAGCTTGTAAGAGTAAATGAAGCATTGCGCGTAAAGCACGCAAGTAAATTTGTGCGAATTGTAGAAAAATATGATCAATATCTATGATGTATCTATTGTATACGCTAGCCCGTGTAAAGACAAATGCTGTTTTTTTTTTCTTGCATTATTCAGACGTTCAGTTTGGAAGAAGGTATTCTGTACCTTTACCTGTTGCGGCCGATGTACCTACAGCGCAGATAATGGGTTGGTTGCCGATAAGTACATCTTGACCAGCATACAACCTATTCAGCGACGTCTTCCATATCTTGGCCCGATACAAGACGATAGTCACATGACTCCACGTAAGATGAGGACACGTTCCTCACATCTATTAAGCTTTCTTAAGGAAGATGAAAGCACTCGTGTCATTCCTTCAACGAAGTCCTCATCACTCGTAGATGACAATCAAACCACCGACATCGAAGCCTCAAAAGAGCAATCTTCCTCCAGTACCACGTCCACTAGGGTTGAACGCAAACGGCACCACAATCAAGTCACAATCAGGGATGAACAGCATCTCAACCACTACCATAATGATGAGATGCCAATATCACCTAGCAACTCAGTTTCACCAAACATCACAGTAGCTGTACATAACATATGCAAGAAAACATTGCCAATTGGAACCCATATTGACGTTGACAGCTCATTGTGCCCTGCTCCTTTCATCCAAATAGGATGTGTATTTCGCAGAAGGGGTGAAGATGAAGTCACATCAAACGTAAATATAATCTCCTTCATCGAGACCACTCTTCCATCATCGACGATGAATCAAAATCGCCCTCCCAGTGACGTCACTATTCAACGTCATATTATTCAACCAGTTCAATGTCAGGAGTTACCATTAAGATCGGCCACAATCTCACGAAGCGCATCACCTACTATGCGAGATATCCAATCCTTTCCGACGTACCATTGTCGCCTAGCACTTGGTTCTCATGACATCCACGACAGCTTCAAACCAAGTAAAAAATCTCATATCATTTCATCATTCACTTTACTCAGTCCTTCAAGCCATCGGTCAAGGGCCATGCCTACCTATCATAGTTACTTTCGTATTACCAGTGCTGATTTCAATAGAGATAATTTCAGCAACAACCGAAAGAGCACTAAAAATGAATGTTTCATGTTTTTGGCAGACATTCTCATGAATCAGTCCTCATCATCATCTTTGAGACTTATCGGTAACAAGGAATGCATACCATCAAAACCACGTTATAATAATTATAATATGAAAGCTACATTCAGTTGCCAAACACTGAACGTCACTATCCCTTCCTCTGAGGGTAATTTCTCCAGATGCCAGTCAGCTCCAACAAAAGTTCATTTCTGCACATTTTCCATCTCCCCCTGACAAAGATGCTCATCTGTAATTGTTTCAAGCATGACAAGGAGCGGAATTTACGGATGGAGTCAGTCATCAACACCAAATCGCCATCCTCTTTTATCAGCAGTGTGCATCGCTAGACCTATATCAGTGGTTTCTAAATCTTTATCAGTACCAGTAAATGTGCCTGCAATAAATGTGCCGTCCTCACCGAGTGACATCGGTAGCCATTCTTTGATCGACAATGCACCAAGTTATGTTCTCTCTATCAGGGAAGTTTCTTCATTCTACAAAAATGTTAAGACCATCTTATCAATACGATTACTTCCGTGTGATCCAATTGCCCTGGAAATGAGAGTAAACCAAGCAGCAGACTCTGCCAGTGAGGTGGTCTTTCGACTTCCGCCATCTAGAGCTGCTAATCTCAAGCATGCTGAACAACTCGCACATCTGCACCAGTTGTCCAAAGAGATGCAACGTTTTTCAGAAATCGATATGTTGCCCATGAAGTCTGTTGCAACCAACCGCCCATTAGATACCGCTGGCCCCGATATTAGATACAACCTGACAATATCGAGAACTCAGCATAGTCATTTACCAGTTAATCATCCCACACCAGGGAAGAACGCAGCCACTCAAAGTGCCACACCCACTGCTCGGGATTGCACCAGCAAGCATTCAATGATACCATCGCCCGTGGTTGTGACAACAAATGGATCTACTAGCTGGAATAAAACCAAAACCCGGAAAGCTGCCATCGATAATCACAATGTACAGTTGCCATTACTGGGTCGGTCTCTCGTAGCTGCATGGAACTTTGTGACCAATTGGTGGTATTCCAACCTGTTTTTCCAGGGTGCATTAGATAATGCAAATGGCGGTCAACCGATAATTCTTCCTCCTAAATTGCCATGGCAACTGACTACACCTATTCAGTTAAACCTGAAACCCCAAACAGCTGGTCTGATGTTTTCACCAGGCCATGCACAGAACAACAATGCAGTGTCATTTCAGAATATTCAATATCACGCTATGCAGAGGTAAGTTACAACATTCGACTTACAAACAAATACGTAGTGGTTGTGTGATAAGATGAAAGTGGGTGAGTTCTTATCAAATTAAAGGCACCGGGACAAAGCCAGCATTTCGTTTCAACGTTATTTTCAGTGTTTCTCACTTTTTTAATAACGTGATAAGGTCATGTAAATGGGAATTTTCACTCTGACGATACCTTTTTTAAGATGAAACTTTGTATCCCTGGTAGCAAAATTTGGTCGACCCAACGACTGGACTCTGACCGCCACTCCGTCGGTCCGCCGGAGAAATGTCTTGTGGCTCGATGTTGGTCCGCCAATGTCTGCGATGCTGATTGGATAAAAACTCGACGTCTCATGAAAGATGTTGTTCAACGAGCGGACATCCGGTGGTCCTCTGTTGGCCACTTGGCCACCGACTGCCCGCCAGATATTGCTGACTGGGATGTCATTGATAACTCTACATTTGTGGATATTGTCAGCTTCAATTGCTACATGCATAGGAATTAATGTTCATACCTAAGTCACAATCTGATATTCGTTTTTCTTCTACTACCCAGAAAACCCTCAGGGACACTAAAGCCTTCTGACTACAACCTACCATACACCTGTAAAGTCATCCCCAAGAAAGACTTGGAAGATGTTTGTGACAAGGTGAACAGGCCAACAATTCTAGGGAGAGGATTCTATGGAGAGGTGAGGTTGATGAAGCAACTCTCCTCTGGAAAATTATGTGCGGTCAAAGTTCATCACAGAGAGCGAGATGACAAGAGAATTATCAAGGTTCGCAGGGTATTGCTTCAGTTCTAATTGGTGTGGGCGCAATGTTTAGAGACCTCAAGAGGGCCGTTAACATCTTAAAGTGTGTCTCATTATTTACAGCTTATCCATATCATTTCGATATCTATTAACTCACACTTCAGTAATATCTCCAATCGAATGGAGTCTTAGTCGTTAATTGTTACCCCCCCCCCCCACACACACACACAAATACACATACTTTGTTTTATGAATTGATGCATTTTATCAAGTGAACAAAGCTCTTTGTGAAATTGCATATTCCCATAAACGAAAATCCCGTAAATGTATTATTATAACGGCATGTCCTAAATGTTAGTAAATCCACTTACGACGTCACAAAAAGAACTCTCTACTGTTTATTTATTTATTTTTTTTTTGTGCATATTTCATTTTGCTTTGATAGGATTTGCATCGAGAGGTTTTTTGGTTAACAACCCTTGATAAACTCGACTGCGTTCCTAAACTGTTTGGTATTTCAAGAATCGGGAAAGATACCGATCTTCCTATTCTTGTCCAAGAATTTGTCGGTGATCCAACTACGTTCAAATGTACCACTGTGAAGGACGTCATCCGGTCCAAAGGGTTTAGTAGTCCATCATCCTTCAGTGTAGCCATTCAGTTATGTCGCGCCATGAGAGACATTCACCACATGGGAATTCTTCACTGTGATGTGAAGGCCGACAACATCATGTTCATGAAAGGTTCATCCGGGGAGGATGGCGATGTTCGTATAAAAATCATTGACTTCGGGAGAGCCGTCAGCAGGACTAGCAAACCCAAGTACGAGTTCTACCCCAGAAGTATGCACGCAGCGATTCTAAGAAAATGTGGACAAATTGCTCCCGAGGTGGTGAGAGGATTGAAACCGTACAGCGTATACACAGAAATCTATTCGATAGGAAGGGTATTAAGGAAGATCAATGTGTCCCCTGAAAAGTTCTTGAAGAAACTGGGAAAGAAATGTCTGTCGGAAGATTGGAACCAAAGACCAACCATCCACGAGCTGATACATGATATCGAATCTTTTATTAAAGCGAGACAGACCAGGCATTCAAGATGGGCGAAAGTATAGGCTAAAGGAGAGAGAAAGTGTTTTCATTAATTCATGTATAGTTAATTATGGAGACAATGAACGGCTCCCGGCCAACTTAAGAATTCAGTTGATAAAACCCAGTGGTGTATTGAAGAAATAAATATTTTTTTTAAAAAAGCAATGACGAATGCAATGCGTAAATATTTAGAGAGAAACTTCACATGCAAATGTTTTGAACCTAAAATATTTAACGATGTAATATATAAAAGGAGATCCTCATTTCTTGAGCTTGTGTTCTTTTTAAGTTTTAAAAATGGCTTTGTTTACAATACCGCAGTGAAATAAACAATAATCTACACACCGTAAGATGTGCCCAGAGAACTTTAACTGGGAAAATGGCAACTCCCCGAGTTGCCAACTTTGGCAACTAAAAATGATGACTCATGCTGAGTAACGATCAAGCTGATGCAGGAAACGCCAGGAAGTTTAAAATTCAACTGAAATGTATTTTCCTTGAGTGGGTAGGCAAGTTTATTTTATGCAATGGAAACCTTTCACACTCATATGTGCTATGGGGCCAGTAACCCGCAGTGGTAAAATTTACCGCAGGCATGAAGAGAATGTAATGAAATAAGCAGTCAAAGAGTTGTTTTACAGTTCAACAAAAACTTTGTTAAAAAATCTCTCTCCCGTTCTAATATGGTTAAAATGATAGCATTGTGAGTAACAAAGAAAATACCACAAAAAAAAAAATGGAAAAGAAATGATAATAGTAATAACTGCACTACCATATGTAACCTAAAACAGTCAATGCAAATTTAATAATCGGTAAAATTATGCGCACAATCTGTTCACACTTGTTATCCTGTGCAACATTATTGTTATACTTAATTTGCGAGATCGCAAACTCTTTTGAGCGAGCTGTGTTGTTGCAACGTCCGAATCCTGTGGAAGTTGTAAGCTCCTACGAGGGAGCTGTGTTCTCCCAACATGGGGGTTCTGTTCTGTCGGTACTCGCAGTCGCTGCGAGTAATCTGTATTCTCACACTAACATGCGAGATCGGTCCTGCGTGGTAGCTGTATGCTCGCAACGTGTGAAATTAGTTTTGTTCTAAAGCGTTGATGATTGGGGTCCCCCCCCCCCCCTTTTAATTATTACTGTCTGTACTGTGATCTTCTACACTAGGACGAGCTGTTCACTTCTAGATTTTGCGGCAGAGGTGCGGGCTATAGCTCACAGTCGTTACTACTTAACAAGGAAAATCTATAGTCAGAGTGTTTTACGCACAGCAAGATATACTTCTTAGAAATTATGTCACCTTGCATCAGAGAAATACTTTCACAATTAATTAGATGTCATCACTTGTCGCAATCAATACTTTCGCCGTTAAAATTGTTTTAGATAAAATGAATAACGTTGACAAAATTATTCGACAATCTTCGCCTTTTCGATTATGACGTTTTCTTAGGCAGAGAACAAGGCAGAATTTCTGCTTCTCACCTAGATCCATCACGATAAGAAAAACTGAATTTACCTCGCAACTTTTTACCACATGATCCGAACACAAAATTCCTTCAAAACCAAGAAAAAAAACTTACGCTAACAGATAACTACGATTAATATTGTACGGCTGTATGTCACTCTACATAATGTAATCGACCGCCTCGGTCTTGAACTCTCTGCAATCTTTACTCAAACATTTGGTTTTGTTCTACTTTATGTTCACCTTCCTGCCAATCTCAGGCTAAAACGTCACGTTTGGGTTTCTAAGCCACTCCCAACCATGATTCAACTCAACAAAATACAAAACGATATGTGCAGGGAGGTGGGGCTACTACCTAACTTCGACCAATCACAATAGTTTACTTTCTACGCCGTTCAACACGTGGCTCTATAAGTAAGTTTTTGCCTCATCCACGTGGAGTAGACCGTCCATCTAGCTTCCGCTGTAGCAGAAGCGCTTGTAATTGAAAGGATAAACAAATAAAACTGAACAAATATCTGGATTTTGTTTTTTAAAAGAAAACTTCTTTCAAGAAAAAAATATCTAGTACTAAAAAAATCATGACAAAAAATTAAACGACGATCGCGAAGAGGAAGAATCCAAGATTAGCTAGCATTATGTAAGAGAAAAAATCACACCGTTATTGAATTTCTGTTACAATAAACTAACTCGTCTAACTTTACCGATCCATAGCCCACAATTCATCTTAGTGGAATTGTAAATTTCCAACCTGTGTTCCAAAAAGTATAAAAAAGCTGCCATTTTTGCCTAAGTTGAATGTAACCAACTTAAGTCAAATAACGATGTCACATAACCACTTCTCCATTAATAAACAAATAAGTTTTCACTGTGACAGTGGTCAGTTTCCACAAAATGTTTAACAATGTTTAATACGGCATAGTTACAAGTAACTTGCAGATTAAAGTGATTGCGTGTGTACTGAAAAAACCAAAAAGATAAGATTATGTTTGATTTTATCTTTTTTTTTTACTTTTAAATGTACACGCGAGGTTGTACATGAACGGACTATGTCTTTCAATGAAGGAAAATGACAGTAACTACTTCGAAAAACAACGGGATTGGCATAAAAACAGTAAAAAACAAAAATCATATTTGAAAATTAACGGTTGTTACTATAACCGCCTACATAATGGATATGCAACAGTGCAGGTCTCACTAGTTTATCAAAACCATACCACTCAAGTCGTCGCTCCTTGGTGGGTATCGGGAATTGTAGTATTTGGTGAAAGGAAACACCGCATTTACAAATAACCTACGAACTGAACACAACCTTGCCCGGGTCGTCAGTGATCCTGAGTTGTTAACTGAATATTCAATAGGCCTACTAGTATTCTTCCCATTGGCTTGTTCAAAGAAGCACACCGTTGATTTGAATGAAAACTCTCAACCACTACATTATCGTATTCTACATTTTTCGTCGTTGTGTTAGAAGAATTTGAAATCGTTTGGCAAAATTAACCAACTGAAAGCTATTTATTTTCCCAGATTGTTTAAATGGTGTAATTAAAAGCCTTAAAAAACTTTTGGAGATGAAATTCCAATGTTTTTATACTTTTGTCTACGCACGCAATCACTTTAAAAAACGGTAACAAAGTTACCACTTACAAAAAGAACATTAACTTAATTAAGCAGCATAAATGGTGACTGAAACGTGAACAATGCTTTAGGATTGCTTTCTACGAACCATACACAATTAGCCACTACATTTTCAAAACCACTATCACTTCAGTCCGTCTGTCTTTAGCTACAACCTTGCAAGTAACTATTCAGAATAGCTGGACCGATGTCAAGTAGACCTATACAACGCTAGTGCAGACTGAATAATTGCAATTTCTTTCCATTTGCACACGTGAAATAGTGTAATTCATGATCTTTCGTCAAAATTTGGTTCATGTTCCTATAGAGACTTGGATCAAACTTTCTCTAAGACAACTTGCCGATACTACCTACTATACAGGTTCCATCTACACATTTATAATCTGGTTCTATTTAAATTTTCGTCTATCCATGGCATCAACCGGGGCACGTTTGTAAAGAAGTATAGTCCACTTTCCAAGGAACAGCAGCTACTCCAATTGTTGAGGCCAATTAATGTCCATCTTCTCCCATTATCACCTTCAGCATACTTTACCAGAGGTCCTCCAGGATCGCCGGGGTATGACCTTACATGACTGTTCAAGCGGCCAGCACATGTGATGGTCTCATCGAACCAATCCTCCGCTGGTTCTCCTATGAGACTGCCCTCGCATTCGTCACTATGGCGAAGTCCAACAGTTAGTTGATGAAGATCATCTTCATGAGATGAGGGAATCCTGTCATTTTGCTTTGGCTTCATTTTCATATACCCCCAACCTGTCACTACTGCGGCCCCACGGCGAAGCAATATTTCCTCTAATGAAAAAAGTGGATACTTTTGGAAATACTGTCAAGGATTTAAGATGATCTGATAAATCGATGTCATATAGAGATGAAATCTACACGTAAAAGTAAACGATTAGACGGTAAAGTGTGAGTATTGTCAACATCCATTAGCTCGTCCAAAGATTTCATTCACACCTGGACACGTGTTAACTAAGGCCAAATTAACGACAAATAAGCTACAAAGGAGTTGGATCGCAAGAGTGAACGCAGGACGTTCAAGTCATCTCCATCAAACTTTGTCACTATCACATCACGGGTCATTTTCTGGGCAATACTCTATGCCATTTGAAGAGTGGTTTCACAAATCGATTGAAAAAATTCAATTGTACTTTTAGCATTAAACGGGTGTGATACATTTATGAAAAATGACACCCAAACATTTGCACTGTCGTGAAAGTTTTCCAACTCGGTGTAACTCTCACTACCAAGGTTTTTTGTACGATAGCAAACAATAGCACTACTAGCGATTCACAGAATTCTCTCTGACAACTCAGGACTTCAAACCGGAATTAGTTCCTAACCGGCAGACTCGAATCATAATCGTTGCAGGAATCTGGAGTGCCTGCCAAGAAACATCGTCTGTACGGACATTCTGTACTGATTTGGTGTCATAAGTTCTCTCTTATAGCAGTGGGGTAACAACGTCCAATATGCATGAGTATCAGAAATTTTGTAAAAGAGAAAAGGTCTTTTTGAAATCTATCTCGCAGTTTCTCTTCAACAATTCTTAAGGAGTTCATTGAGTTGAAATCGATAAGTTTTTTAGGATTTTGAGGAGTAGAAACATATGACAATGCTTGTAAGTATAGAATTGTTAGTCAAGTTTCACCACCAACTCTTATGAAAACTGTCACTTTTCATCCTAACTTGTACTGGCTCAGAGAGTGCGCATAAATTAGTACTAATGTAAAAAGTGCGTGGTCACGAATTTACAAAATTCAAATTGACTTATTAATTACTCCCTCATTAAGGTTTCTTTGTCCGTGACAGATAGGGATCTTCTTAGTTGGAAACTAGGAACCTTGACAGGTTTAGAAAAACTGAGTGAATTTCACGACACAGCTCAATGTGCCTCTACTTCATGAAACCACTTCCACCTTTTTACACAACGAAAAGAGGACCTTAGTTCAACCGTATGTGACACACACACTCATGTTTTTGGAAAGTATTTGGAAATTGAAGATGCCCTTTTGCATATCTTAAAGCGGAAGGCCTCATGGCTACTGTTTTTTTTTTTTTTGTTTACTTGCTTGTTGCTTTTTCTTAACTCACCGTAGTTACATCACCTTAGTTTAACTAAGTTTCAAAAGGATTGATCGTATGAACTTACCTCTTGCAGGGTCAGGGAGACAAGCCTTCCTTACGTTTGGACTTAAAGTAACATTACTTTCGAGTTCAATCAGCGCTATGTCATAGCTTTTCCTGTCATGATCGTACTCTGGATGAATAATAAGCCTTTTTACAGCTTGCGGTTCGTGTCGGTATCTGTTATTCCTCTCCACTAGGCCTTCACGATAAATGAGAAATTAATTCAGTTTTAAAATTATAAATAATTTTAAGTCATTTTAAAAATGTTAAAGTATATCAGGATCAGTGTTTAATAGTTTCATATACTTATTTTCTATTCTGCTGATTAACATTATCCGAAAAAGGAATGTTTATCGTAAGAAATTATGGAAAAAAATGTGTTTCAAAATGACCCGAGAAATATTTGAATCGTTTTAATCCAATGCGTTCGCAAACGTTGCAGCAATATAAGAAGACCAGAAGCATTTTATTCACCAACTGGTATTGACGTAATCATTCTAGATGGTTCAGGGATTGGGTGTCATTAAAATGTATCAGAAATGTTATATACATAGAATAGCAGCGTGTGCATTAAATTCTAACAGTTTTTAACAATTTTAGCAAGTTTGCACAAATAAAACGCCCTCACTATTTAGTGTCGGACACCTCTACATAGGATCTTTAATTGGACTGATCTATCTATCTGTCTATCTGTCATATGTTTATCTGTCTATATGTCTATATTTCTAACTGTCTATCTGTCTGTCTGTCTATTTCTCTATCTGACTAACTATCTGTCTAACTGTCTATCTGTCTATCGGCCTATCTGTCGCTATGTCTCTCTGTTTGTCGATCTGTCTCTCTGTTTGTCTATCCGTCTGTGTCTTTCTGTCTGTCTCGATCTGTTTACAGACAAAAGCAGATCCTTCACTATGAACAAGGCACAGTTCTACGAGTGCGATGAGAAATGGATGAATTATATCATCGTTGTTGTTATTGTTGCTGTGTTACAAAGTCATGAAATGGGTCATTTGTGCAAGGCATACAATAAAAGCACTGACCCATTTGAACAGAGATGCAGGAAAGTATCATAGTAACAATGAGTATCCTCACCTACGTATACCTTAATTGGATCTCGTTCTTCTCGGAAACAGCGCGCAGCAGTTAATATCCAGTTCTCCTCAATAAGTGTTCCACCGCACACAGATTCTTCCTATACATATCAGCAAAAATTATGTGAAGGTTAAAATGTTGTTCAAAAAGGTTATTATTGCGAAGTAAAGATAAATCGGCTTTTCTAACATACTTCAATAGCTAAATATTTTTTCTTAACAATATCTTCCTTTTAAAACAGTTTTGTCAGATTTCTGTCATTGAATTGAAACAGTGCTAATAAAAAATCCACATTATTTCTTATGCCATCATCTTTTTCTTACAATTGCTTCCATCAAAAAAAAAACGCACCAGATTCCTAATTTCTTCCCCTCTATAGCATAGTTTGCCTTAATAACTTCTATTCGTACGAATTTTCATAATTTTCGTACCATTCGTAATTTTGCCAACAGTTGACAAAATTATTTAGCCTCATTTCGTCATGCTTGAATTCTTACCAAAATTTAGTCTTACCCAAATTACCATCACTTCACAATACACTGTTAGGAAATGCAATTGCCTTAACCTTTGTAATGATATATATAATTGAATTGGAACTCCATATTTCTTTTACCTCACTATATGTTATTCGTAATACAAAAGGATTTTCTTTTAAGCTCCGTTTTCTTTATACATATATCTGGGCACAAATTATTTGCTGTAAAAAGTTCAATAATTTTAAAACAATAATAAGAAAATTATACCTTTTAAAAATATTAAATTTTTAATTCAATAAAATTAATATATGAAAATTCTTGCTACTCTTCTTCGTTCTTCTGTAAAGTGAGTAAGGAAATTCTTATCCATCTTTTGGGGGGGGGGAGTGTCAATACATGATAAAGTTTTGGAAATTCATTTATAAAGTACAAGAAATAACGATTTTTCCCTAAGACACACATCCGCTTACTATGAAGATTTTGGATACTCTATGTCAAAAATTCATGTTTGCCATGACAGTAAACGACATTATTCTGGATGCCTTAGTTTTCTACTGTAAATTCCAATTTGGAACTTCATGTTCAGTCTTTCGTTTTAAAAAATAATGATCAAACAGATCAAATTTTGAAAATGAAATCTTTGCTTAGTTAAGGATAACTTTTCGTTCCATTATAAGGATGAAAAACCTAATTTTCTTTTTTTATTTGTCAATTAAGTGGGAAAATAATAGCCTAACATTTAAAAGAATAGTCATTGACGTAATTTGTTCAGTTAAAAGTACATCGAGTTTTTTTTTTTTCTATCTTCTCTCTCACACTTATGGTTATTCACCTTATGATTGTAGACAAGAATTGTGAATATAAAAATGCATTAATTCAGTTTGAGCATCTTTTAACTCTGTGCGTAACTTCGGTACACTGTAAATACAAAATCGTTGTTCAAGAGGCAAAATTGACAACGATTTGGTTTTCGTTTTCACGACGTCGCTTTACTTTGTACCTTGGATATCGGTAATTCATACTGACGCTACAAATTTGGGTTTTTGAAGAAAAAAAAAATATCACGTTCATGAATATCGGTGGATAAGAGCAGTCAATCGAAAGGGGGAAATAACGCACTTAAAGGGGAAATCAGGGTTTATTTTCATAATTCATTTCACTACAATTCCCCACAGGTATCCTACAATGAGTTATAAATAACAAATATGATCAAAATTATCTCAAAACATGTGGACAATTTCGAGAAACGAGTCAAATTTGCAAAAAAAACGGTGAAGAACTCCGAAAGTCTGTAACATCCATATTCATCGAATCAAATATGAATAGTATCGCCTTTTCAAGGCAAAACCCAAGTACCTTCTGTACATATGTTACTGGATAAATGACAAAAAAAATACGTGAGTTGGCAATATCACTGGTACTTGATGAGTCACACACCAGCACTGTTGTGATCCAATACCTGTCGTATTGTAAGATTAATCTGGTATTCAGACACTATACTTTAAACAATGGCATACACAGTTAGGCAAAAAACACATCAATTCGACTCCACAGTAGAAATGAGGACATATCTTTTTCATTTCTGTGAGCAGTTGAAAATCTCTCAGGTAATATTTTCATAATTGGTAGATTACATTTAAAGACTTACCGCTCCAATGACAAGCAGAGCCTACCATGGCCAAGAATCTCTTTTAACCAGCTCAGGTATTGTCGAAAATCTTGCAGAGGCTATCCCGCATTCACTGTAATCTACAAAATAATGAACAAGAGAACAAGCACACACGATTACTGACTATATATATGCTATCATATATATATATATATATATATATATATATATATATATATATATATATATTTATATATATATTTATATATATATTTATATATATATATATATATATATATCAGGCTTTGTGATAGATTTAAAAAACATGTAAATGCTGACTATTTCAAAGAATTCAGTTCCATACACGATCACTGTAAAACGGCGTCCCATAAACTTCCAAACCCAGGTGATATTAAAGTTCTCCATGTAGAGAATGCCTGGTATAGACGCAAGATCATGGAGTCTCTTTTCATTAAAGACTTACAACCTACCCCTGAATAGAAACGTCCAGAGTTTTAATCTTCAGCTATTTGAGCTGGTATTACTCACTTACTTCTGTTACAGCTGTTTTTGTAATGTACTGACTTGTATTATCAGTTTGCTATTTCGCCTTGACGATGTAAGGTGTATTCTTACGAAATATTGGCGTAATATATTTGATTTCATCATTGAAGTTTCCCACTTCTGCCGCTAAGGGTTCAGGTTTTAGTAGATAGAGAGATATATATAGAGCGAGAGAGAGAGAGAGAGAGAGAGAGAGAGAGCGTATAGAGAGAGAGAGAGAGAGAGAGAGAGAAGTAGAGAGAGACGAGCACAGAGACAGAGACCATGAGAGACAGAGAGAGACAGAGAGAGACAGAGAGAGAGAGACCGAGAGAGAGCGAGAGAGACCAGATGAGACAGAGAGCTACACGAGATATACATATATACATAGATATACATATATATACATATATATACATATATATACATATATATACATATATATATACATATATATATACATATATATATACATATATATATATATGTATTTATAGATTCCACACCATATCACCATATATGTATACCTCACCATGTATATACGTTTATCTTTATAGGCTAGGATATCGGGAGCTCGGACTAACAACTACCGATTCTGTGTGTCACCAGGATCAAACAGACTCACTTAAAGCACCTTCCACTCTTTCCTCTCAAAGTCTTTCCTGGGACTCTTTGTCAGGGAAATGGTCCGTCATCCGACATTAGGATATACTATCCCTAACAGTCTCTCAGTTAACTTACCGAGAGTATGATTGGTGGTTAACTCGATCAGTTCCTCCAGTGATGTGTAGTCTTTGATGAAAAATAAATGTTCCTCGAAAGGGTAACTTGCAAAGTCACGAAGCAATCTTCTGTTTGCCGCTTCGCTCATGCCAAAACAATGGATCGTAACGCCTTCAGTCCTTACCAATCTAGCGTATTCCTCAGAGTAGCCTCCTTCGGAAGGGTCGCCTGGGCAGTGATTTTAGTATGTGAGTAAAATTATCATTTTAAGAGTTTGGACCATTCAGTAAATTTGATAATTCATAGTAATGAGTCATATTTTTCTCTCATCATTTATGAAAATCATGCTTCACTATCATATTTGGAAGTTTGAAATTGTAAAGGAAACGTTTATTTTAAAATGGTGCATTGCATTGTGGGAAATTTGTGATATCAACGGAATGCAACGGAATTGATCCTTCACTCAGTTGGTACAGGCCCGTGTTCAGGGGGGTTCGGACGAACACCCCTCCCCCACAAATCTCGAGTTCCGTTCAGCCTATGATAGTAGTCCTACGTTAGCAACAAATATAATGAGTTTTAATGTGTTGGTCGTAATTCTTGGGTAAGATCTTCCACTGGCAGTAAAATCGAACCAGCTCCCAAACTGTAAAACCTGCATACGGGCCTGTGGTAGGTAAACCAAGTAAATTTTACGCACAATTTAACGGGATTTAAATTTCAAAACATATGAATAATTTATGTTCAACAACTTGCATTACCTTTGTTTGAATTTTGGAAACCGATAAAATGAGTAAAAATGACATGCAACAGCAAGTAAATTCAGATCACGACACCTTCGGTTTGTTTCCTATTGTAAAAAATGTACAGCTGGGGAAATTTTTACCTACCAAACAAGTTATGTCTAATGAAGCTGTACTTCCGGTTACACTTTTTTGGCACGAATGGCCTTCCCCTAATCTTCCCCTCTAAAAGTTTTCGTTTCTGATTCAACTTGAAATACATAATTGTGCCAATTGTGCAATTAGTCTTTAGTGCATGTTTTCACTTTATCTAGGTTGGTAATATTCAGATGGATTTCCTTAGTCTCTAGACGTAATTTCTTCCTGGTCACCTACCATCAGTTAGAACGAAAACAGTCTTGAGACTGTCCCACCGTTTCATCTTTTTGCTCTGTGGGAGCATCACTCTCAACAGCTTCTCGAAGGCTCTTCCTATGTTCTTCCGACCTCCTATATAAACAACAAGAAATGAACATGGAAGGAACTAATATTTCCAACAGTGTGTACATGTAGTTAGTAGAACAACCAACCATATAAAGCACGTATAATGACAAATACTCCCTTTACCTCCCACAAGATTCAATGCTATTAATTACAATTTCAGTACAATTCGGTGATATCGTCGTGGAAAAGCATACTCACCATTAGTGATAACCACTCGTATATTGTCTCATTCTCAAAGGTTCAGATATTGACTTAATTATCGCCATTCATGCACCTTTTTTTTTTTACAACTTCTGCTTCACGTCATCTCGACTTAGGCGTTGTGTTTGTCCTACCCAGCTAACCTAACTACAGTGTATACTGCAGAGTTCCAGCACGGAGGCCAGCGCTGTCACCAGTTACCAACTTACTAAAAGTATCATTCTTGCAATATTTAGTTTACTCGTTAAGCTTTAAGCTGATTAATTAAACGTTCATAATCACTTTATTTTAATCGAGAAATTGTTTTTACAAAATCTGAATTTGTCTGAACTTCAAGTCTGAAAGAGAATCGTAACTTAATGCAACAATCTCTGTAAATGAAGAAGAAAAAGCTTCAATCACTTTTAGTTGATAATCGATGTTAGTGAAAAGAGACATAAGTGCAAGAGACTTTTAATATCACGTATTAGAAATATCTCTCAGTATCTCTGAAAAAAATAGTACTACTTATATATTGTTGTTTTCCACCGAAACTTCAAAGATTAAATCAAAGTCAAGTACGAACGGTGTCTTTTTTTTTTCTTTCTTTTTTAATGAGTGGTTTCACACTTCAAAGGGAAGAGATGTAGTATAGGGTCCAAATTACAGAGGGACTGAAGTTAAAAAGTCTGGCCTTTTGTTCTTAGTATTTGCAGAGCAAGCAGTGATTTTCATACAATAGAACAACTTCCAAAGACAGCCACTAGACTTTTGGTTGCCTTATCAGTCTCCTTTCTTGAAATATGGCACTTTCCTGAACCAATTCTGTGTCTGTAAGGTTTTTCTTTTTCCTTTTTTTTTGTTTTTGTTAAGTTTCAAAGACGTATTGTCACGTCGTCAAGCCTCAAAAATTTTAACGCCATATTATCAGCGCACTAAAAAAAAATGAGTTAGTACACAATGCAGAGAGCAACACAATAACTGAGTTGAAACCAAAAAGTAGACACAGTAATTTTGAGAACATGTAAATATTAAAGGTGATTGGTTTTCGTGTCAATATCTCATGTGACGTCAATCTGTTCTTTATAACTCTGTGCTGTGTCTACCGCTACTCGTTGCAAGTAGCAAGGAAATATCGATAGACTTTTGTGTGTGTCAGTGTGTGCGTGGGCGTATGTATGTGTGTATGTATGCCTGTGTTCTCGGGTGGGATCGAGGACCGAAACAATAGATTTTAGATCCTCTGTAGAAACTTCAATAGATTTCTCCGGTCCTCTCAAGATTAACAATAGACAGTCTATTGTTAAGGTTAGGGTTGAGGAAGATAAAACAAAACAAAGCACAATGAGGTCCTCGGAGTGAATGGAAAACAAAGCTGTATGTTTATGAGTGTGTAAAGCGTTGCTATCAAAATGGATTATTAGCTACGGTATATACGAGGATTTGCAAAGAGTAACCAGGAACTACTAACGTTTACAGAGAGTTATAACGAAGAGATTGACGTCGTATATGAGATATTGATAAGGTGATGTATCACCTTTAAACCTTGAAACGACTAGGCTCGTATCAAGGGGGCTCAATGGTTTTGAATGACCCCCCTCCCACCCCACAAGATCTTGAGTTCCTCTCAACTTATGATACTAGGCTTAGGTTATCAACAAACACAATGAGTTTTATTTTGTTGGTCATAATTGTTGAGTGAAATGTTCCACTTGTGGTTAAATGGAGCCCACTCACTGAAAAAGATTCCTACGAGCCTGAAGACACTGTTGTTTCTTACCGTCTCCGTACTCAATTGAACTAATGGCATTGATTACGTCGTCAGTTGTATCAAACTCCAGGGTGTGAAACATAACGTGTGCGTAACTGTTGAATTTAATAACTCCAACCCTCAGTGAGTTCACGTCAACGGTGACACCTATCTATAAGACAGAGTTATGAAAAAAACAAAAATGAAAAAAGAGAAACAAGAAATGTAAAAGGAAAAAAACATGAACAAGAGAAATAAAAAACAAAGAAGAAGAGAAACAGAAAGTCAAAAGAAAAATGTAAAAAAAAGTAAATCGGTTAAGATATACACACTGACAACAAGAATAATTGAATTGTTATTCTGTGTCTTGATTCCATGCATGTCATAAAATTATCTGAATGAATATATTTTTCAATTTATTAGGCAATAATTTGGTCAGGCAACTAGAAGAAATTATATCTGACACTAGTATTTCATAATTACCACCAAGTACAGTGAAGCAGACTACAACTTTCTTTTGCTTTAACTATAAAGGCAAATCGTGAAATTGAGGTTGACAGGTGAAATTTGATCGAGTCGGTTACCAGAATATCTCTGTGAGTAATGCAGTTCCTAGCCGTTCAAGAATATAAATGCAAAGGTATATTGCCGAGATCTAAGCTGAATCCAGTGGTAGGGAACAAAGCTATGAAAACGACCCGTTATGTTTGTCAATTATTAAGGAGATGAGCAGTCACAGCTGTCCTAGTTAACCCGCGAAGGGGAGGATTTTTTCGTTCAGCTTACCTCTGCGAAAAACTTCCACATGGGACGACAGCCACATGTGGGGGGAGGGGGCATCGAGAGAGGCTCTACGAAGGAGACTGTCTTAGCTATTTGAACAATCTCCTCAAATCTTACAAGATACTTTAATATTCTATTAGGCCTATCACAAGCAATGCCGAAAGTACTGTTACGAAATATATGCGATAATGTGTATGCAGCCAAAAGTAAGGACCGTATCAGGCATAACGCAATCTCATGAACATTTGAGATGTAGCGTGATATATATGCGGACTCTAGCTGTACTGCGGTGGCCGATAGTCCACTGTGTCTCCAAATTTTACAGGGAAATATCGTGTTTGTTTTACAGGGGAAAAATCGTAACTTCAAGTCAGTTTACATGTAAACAGAATGAATGATTATTCACAATAAGACAGAGAGCGATGCGTAAGTTTCTCCAAGTCAGAAATTCAGTTATTTGTTGCTCAAGAATAATTTCTAAACTGTTAAAGATTCAGCGTATGATGCATCTTCCGTAACTCTTCTTATGCGTATATGTTCTGAGAAGATAAGCTATTGTTGCAGGTTGTCAAAGAGACTATTAGCATTGATAACAGCTTTTGTTTTCTTTGAATGAGATGACGTTAGTGCATTCGAAACGCAATATTTCCATTCATTGTACATTGTTTGGTCCTCTCTCCAGTCGGCCACCGTACTGCGACACGAAATTTACCCTTACTGCATTCGCTGTTACCGTGATGAGAAATTCGAGATATTAACTTAATCAAATTTGGAGATGATAAGTTTTTGCCTTTTCTGTTTCTAACCTCCCCCCGCCCCCAAATCTCGCTCGGTCACTGTACACCGTGTAAGGTAGACCCTTCCAGAGTATACAGGAAACTTGTTACTCACCGCTTTAACGATTTCTTTGGCAAATGTCTTAGCACTTTCGAAGTTAGACTTTCCAACATTCGTCGATGCATCCAGTATGAAGTAGAGTTCCATACCAAGACGATACCACATCGGTCTCCCACTCTTTGTGTAATGTGACACTTCATTTGACAAAGTCTTTCAGTTTCCGAGCAATTTCCTCTACACTATCAAAATCGTGACTACCTGGAGGAATTAGAGAGGCATTTGAAGGATGGAGAATGCGTTCATCATGAAATAGAGCTATAAAGCAAAGTATGCGGTTGTAAGAATCTAGTCCAACTTTAAGAACACGCCAAAACTTAAGAACTGTGTCTTCACTTATTCTGTTAACTAGACTTCGAACGTGGCGTTAGTTTGTAGCTGTTCTGTCATAATCCGTTATATACTGTGGCTCTCAGTTTAACTTACAAGTTTAACTTAAGTGTTAGTCTCCGTTTTCACCAAAATTATGACTTCTTCATCAAACAATTTGCTATAAGTCATTTACAAAGACCCCTGTAATCAATATATTCAACTGAGACTTGATGACAGCGTTGTCTTTTCCCTACAATAAAATCATTGTTTTTAATTGAACCCCTCAATAAAGGAAAACAGATGTTCTCAGGCTCTGTAAGGATAAAGTGTTTGATTACCATGAAAGCAGTTTAATTGCACGGACTTCATGGCAGAAATTATTATTATTTTTTTTTTTTTGGTGGGGGGGAGGGCGGTTTATCTTAGTTATGTTTAGGTACAGCTTGTGTTCAAAGTGACTAAGTTCCTTTTTACTTCTTTTTTTTTTAACGTAAATGCTAGTCTGCAAGGTCGGCCACATCTTACATCAATTAAGTGATAATATATGCACATTAATGGATCCACCGGCTATCTTGAAACTAGTCTTAATCTCTTCCTCTCCGGAGCTGTTAGTAACATATTTTTGTTCCAGCAGAATCAGACGTCGTGTATGTTAAACTAACTGTTACTTTTCTGTATAAGATAGACTACTGATTGACTTGCTGATTAAGAGGATTATTCTGCAGCCGATCGATGGCTTTCAGTCATTTAAAGATGATCATTATCTAGCAGAGTTTTAGGGGGCTAATGCCTTGTTAGGTTTATTGAAAGGTCTGCATCACCTAGAAATTGCAAAGATGTTCCCTATAGAGTTCCTTCGACAGCCACCGGTGGAGATGCATCATCCATCCAAGTGATAGATTCATTCAGTTGATCTTGGTCACTATGTAAACACCCCATTTTGAGAGACACCTTTTCGTATCATTTAAACCACTTTCATCCTCTGAAGAACGGTGTTCCATTTTTTCTGATGCTTTTGTGTCTTCCGTATTAACCTTTGTTTTTTGGTCAAAACAATAAATCACCATTCAATGAAATAATATCAAAGGTTAAGCATTCTAGGTGGTCTAGCTTTCTTTCTTTCTTTGTCTGTTCTTCTTCTTTTTTTTTTTGTTCTCTTTTGTTTTTTGCTGCTATGGAAACACTCTATTACGTAATTTCTAAAGATTACATGGTAACCTATAAGAATTTAGATAATAGGCCTAGGCTACATCACGATTGCATCAAACTGGATATGGAACCATTAAGTTTTCAAAGGGTATATACATGAATACTAAACTTCGTACAAGGATGACCTCGTCCTAAATTTTACAGAACAAATTCAATACAATTCCTCCTACTCGACATTGGCCCATGTGCTTCATGGCCCTTATACTGGACCCCATGGTCCTTTTTCTCAGACTCATGGCTATGTAATATTTTTTTTTCTGCCTTTTTGCTCACACTTTTGATTGTTTACTGATAAACCCACGTGATCATATTGATAGCCTTGCAATCTGAGGTATGCGTAGGATGTTGCTCACAGTCCAGGATTTTAATGAAACTTGCATCGCATTTTTAAACACCCACAGTAATTACTGTCCACAGTGCTTACACCACCTTGAATTGACACTGCCATAAATAATTTCCTATCTACATTGCGGTTGCGGTTGTTTGGAGATTATACCATATATTATGTTGTAAACAATCTATCGTACAAAGTTAATTACATACCAACACACTTAGCCTGGGTTCCAGTCCAAAGCCCCTCTGGACGGCAGAGTCTGAAATCTGAACCAATCAGGGTATATTCTGCTTTGCAACCAAATTCTACGAAGTTGTACACATTATACCGATCACCATCTTTGTAGCCATTGAACGGTACGCCCAGACCGACGCAATCGTTTTCTGGAAGAACAAGGAATACAAATATGAAATACTTCATTTTTTTTTTAATAACTCAAATCATGGTCTTAAAGTGATTACGTGTGTACTGAAAAACCAAAAAGATAAGATTATGTTTGATCTTAACTTTTTCTTTATCTTTAAATGTACACGCGAGGTTGTACATGAACGGACAATGTTTTTCAATGAAGGAAAATGACAGTAACTACTTCGAAAAACTAGGGGATTGGCATAAAAACAGTAAAAAACAAAAATCATATTTGAAAATTAACGGTTCTTACTATAACCGCCTACATAATGAATATGCAACAGTACAGGTCTCACTAGTGTATCAAAACCATACTACTCAAGTCGTCGCTCCTTGGTAGGTATAGGGAATTGTAGTATTTGGTGAAAGGAAACACTGTATT
This sequence comes from Stichopus chloronotus, assembly GCA_021234535.1. Lineage (NCBI taxonomy): Eukaryota > Metazoa > Echinodermata > Holothuroidea > Aspidochirotida > Stichopodidae > Stichopus > Stichopus chloronotus. The sequence continues at coordinate 1,540,078 of CM037832.1, forward strand.
TACAAATAACCTACGAACTGAACACAACCTTGCCCGTGGCGTCAGTTACCCTGAGTTGCTAACTGAATATTCAATACTAGTATACTTCCCATTGGCTTGCTCAAAGAAGCACACCGTTGATTTGAATGAAAACTCTCAACCACTACATTATCGTATTGTACACTTTTTGTGGTTATGTTAGAAGAATTTGAAATCACATGGCAAAATTAACCCACTAAAACCTATTTATTTTCCCAGATTGTCTGAATGGTGTAATTAAAAGCCTTACCAAACTTTTGGAGATGGAATTTCAATGTTTTTTCCTTTTTGCCTACGCACGCAATCACTTTTTAAGTAAAACTGATTGAGTTGACTTATTTTTGACACTTGGACTTTTTCGACAACAGTCGTGCCCCTGTCTTCTAGTACTAGCTATGTGTACTTGTATGTACACGAATATCGTGCAGCCCGCCTATAACCGGCCTAGTGCATGTCTCATTGCACATCGGACTGAACTGCTTTAGAAAAGAAAAACGAAGAAAAAAAAAACACGAAACAAAGTGCAAAATATATATATGCGTTTTTCATAAATTGAGGTATTGGTCCTCCAATTTAAGTAATATCAATATGACTCTTGTCATTTATTTGATAGATTGTAACGTTAACATTCCTCAATATTCACAAAATAGTGCCTTCAAAAACATGATGTAATTGATGGAGTCATTTCACTTTCAGTGAACCATTGCGATCCTTTGAAACCAACGACAAACGGTTCGAGGAATTTGTAGCGTCTCATGCGTAAGTTTGAGTCTTGCAAACGGCGAAAGCTTTACGTGTCTAGGGACCGGGTAAGATATACATCACATCTGTACATTTTACCCTTTCTTTTACAGTTCCCTTTCGTTGTCGTTTGTGTCTTCTAATTGGCATACTTAAAACTGAAACTGCGCGATGGATTCGATCGGACGACTTCTAGGTGGACAGGGAGCCAGCAACTTACATCGCAAATTAAAATCACACATGAGTGGACCACAAGAAGCTGTTAGGCCCTATAAAATATTTCACCCACAGGTAAGGAAAGAAAAAGTAAATACCATCGCTTCAATTTTCTGGGATCAAATTCGTTGCGTTTATGTTTATTTTGAATTTTTGCTGACTAAATGTGCTACTGAAAATTCCAAAGTTAGTAAGGTTATTATAGATTTTCAAAAGTAGAATGTATGCATTTTATGCGACCATTTTGAGAACAAATTTAGCCGCAAATCGTTACTATTTAAGATGGTATTGTGATTGGTCCTCCCCCCCCCCCCCCCCATTCCATTCAACCCGCTCCACATTGTCTGTAAACAGTGCTATTATTCTTATAGTCACCTTGACTTTGTAACGTGCAGATAGTAGTTCTCAGAATTGTTCCAGTAGGACCAGAGTGCCTTTGCATTGCTTGAACCCATAATGGAGGAGTTTTCTTTAAGGTTATGGCCACCTTGCTGGGTCTGGGTGATTGGTGAATTTGTATCGGGTACATATGTGCTGTCGTATAGGCTCAGGTATGTTCCTCACTGAAACGCCAACGTTATTGGTTTTTAAACCCATTTTTTTTTCTTCTTTTTTTATGTACGAAGCATTGCTTACAGTCCTGACATTCTGTGCGACCTTCGTGGAGATAATGAAGTGGTGATGAATCATACTCATCACAGAGATATAATTCAGCCCCCCCCCCCCCTTGTGTCTATACAGTGGTACCCATATTTACGTACTATGTTGATTCTTGGCACTGTTCCAGTGGTGTACGCCGTACACTACTGTATAAACATAGCCAGGATGTTTCAATGTTCTTATGAATAACGCTTAAAGGCTTGACAATTCCGAATATTTCATCATAATTTCTCAATCGACATTCAACCTATAATTATGTCTTATAATCAATTCGGTCATTCAAGTGGACGAAAGTTGACAAAGTAGGCCTGTCCAATAATTTGCAATATGCCCTGGTGGATGAACATTCTCTGTGAACAGTCACAAGTAAAATGTCTGAACATTTTTGATGTTCACTCGGATAAAAGAATGCAATGAGATCTTAGAATATCATTTTTGGGTCTGAACAATATCATGCTGTCTAATTAATGTACATCGTATATACCACTAGAAGTCACGTGACTTACCTCCGAAGCCACATACTGGTACATTTCCACTCCATCGTCCTGTACTCAAGCATGTCAAATGAGATTCACCTACTAGTTCGTATCCACGATCACATCTAAAGGTAGCGTTGCCCCCGATAGCGACTGAAGTCTCAAAAGCTTCACCATTTTCTAACATTCCTCTTACGGATGGACACGTTGTTTCTGCAATGTGCACATCCAAAACAATGAATCGTAGATGAAAAAACATGGTCTTTAGAAAATGGCCTGAGTTGTTAATGTATGCAACTTTTTCATGCTTTCCTACTGAGGATCTTACTCTATATAGAGACGAAACATTTTAAAAATGGTGTGTTTTCACGCACATGTTCATGCCACTTCATCTGGTTACACCGCCCAGTACTCAAGTAGGCTCAGTACTCAAGCAGCCTCCCTCACTTGGCCCCTATACTAACACTCTCCATGCCAGGCACGGTATTTTGCCCGACACCCTGAACTCACCAACTATAACAGTTTCCCTACACGGCTCTCCATCCATGCAACCCAGCTACTTTGCGATGTAAACTCAAATTTCATCAACCTCGAAGCTACGCTCTATCTACGGCACGGGCTTAAGCGGGACCAGAGCATCAGAGCACCATGGTCCTGCAATCATTGACACGTGTGGGCCTATGCCTTTTTCATTTCTCATTTTTATCCGAATGATACGATTGTGTGCAATAGTGAAATCTATCAACAAATTTCATCGACATATGAAAATTTACATTGCTTGAACTGGATACAAATGCATGGCAGTATCTAAACTGGCAAAATGCCAATTTGACTCGTTTTATGCCAGTTATCCGTAATCTACTTGGCCGATAGCGACATACGATAGCTCCTACGGTGCATAATGGAAGAAAACTGTCGTTTGTAAAGTCAAATTCATATATGACAAATTAAAATGGCGTCTGTCGATATTCCGTGGTCTGATCAAAGCACATAATGGCGCATGAAGAACGCAGGAAGAGCACGTGACAGGGCAATGATTAGCAACAAAACACTGTCATATGTCAAAATAATTCGCTTCTCACAGAGTTATTGGACAAATGATGAATGTCACAAGAACGAATTGTATGACTAATCATCATCGACCAATTAGATCACAGGCACCCTACTTATGCCAATGTAATATGGCATATGCCAATTGAACTCGACTCATGTCAGTTTCTTTCAAAACTAACATTCCTGACTGAATCATTTGCAAATATTAACCAATGAAAGCACGAGAAACCGTCACATGTAGAGGAAATCGTCCTATGTCAATTGAATTCGACGTATGACATTTTCCCATTGCGAGTAAATCATTTAGGCGGTTTTAAATCGCCGCATGTCAATTTCGGGACTTATGGCACATTAGGCGCTCTCATGGACATGAAAAGTCGTCTCTGTGTGCATGTAGCCATACCAACCTTCACATCTAGGCGTTACACCGAACCACTCTGACACATATCCATTTCTTGTCTCTCTTGTCGCACAAGTTATCCATGACTGACTTGTCGTTCTGTAGCCCGGGTTACAAGTAAACTGGATGATTTCTCCCATTGAATATGTGCGGTTCTCCGATGAAGATTGCCCGTTTTGTACACCGTCGAGGAGCGGAGGACACCTGGGGTACTCTTGGAAGGTCATGGAGTATTTTTGAAAAAGTGTTTGAGATAAAGTTTGAAAGTTTGAAAAAATTGAAATAAAGACCATTGAAGCATACTCTATCTTTCATAGGTTTTTAATAGCTAAGGGATTAAGGATTAATGATGCCTATTTCGCAAGTTGTACCTTTCTGGGAAACACCTTACTATGCTTATAAAAAATTACCGAATTTCGTACACTTTTTCTTTTCTGTACTAGTTATAGATCTCACCATGTTGAATATATGGTGGTGCGTTTTTCGACCGTCGGAGAAAGTCACGTTTGACACTTATTCTAAAATAAGTTAAATAGTGGAGGTTAGGAAGGTTTACCAACGCAGGTAGGAAGGGAAGCATTCCAACCATTTCTCCCACATTGAATTGCTGGATGATACCGAGATGCATTAAAGTCTGCCGGCGGTTGCATATAGTGACCATATTCACAGGAGAAAGAATGTCTACTTCCATACGTCCAAAGGCCCTCACGCCGACGTCCATTTACTCTCCTTGTGATTAGTGTATCACTCCTCTCGATTTCGGGACATACTGCCATAGCTGTACGTAATCGACATACAAAAACAAAGCAATCTTTGGTGTAAATCAAAAGCGATTGTACGATATTTCCATGACTGATATATTCCATGACGAGGAAAAAAAAATAGAGGAGTGGTGATATTCCCCAAAATGATATAAAAAGGGAAAGTATAAAGGGGAAAGGGTAAAAAGGGTATGTCCAGTTATCAGGTGGGCTATTTGCAGTTTGTTGTGTTTTTGAAGTAAGCAGGCCTACATGTCGTTATTTCAGAAATTTTTCAGAAATTCACTTATTCATTGCCAAACAATTAGCTGCTTACCAAAATTTTCCAAAATCCAAGTGGTGCATCATCCGTTTCTCATCACATGCATAATGCTTTGAGGAGATGAAGCTTTTGTAGATGGATTTTTTTTTCTTCTTTTTTATAGTTGACTATATCTCGTAATATTTGCACCTTTCGAAAATGTACTTTTTTAGGACACGCAATCGAGTATAAAATCGAGTGCGGCGTTGAATTCTGACTGTCAAACAATTCTCTATAATCTTTATCAAGCAAGTAAATCATATAGATTTTGAACACTCATATAGGCAAGAATCGGCTCGTTCAGAAACAGCGTGGATAATACCGATGTTTTGTTATTAAATTCCGCTGTTTCAGAGTAGCCTCTTTTTTGCGCTAGGGGCAAATGTCAGTTTAAACTACGGGTTGCTCCCATCGTTGTCGGCTGAAGTTATTGCAAATAGGTTTTAAAAGAAATGCTTTTTAGTGACCATGTACAACAGAAAACTTGTCCCACCGTTGTTGTACCGCTGTGTCTCTGTGAAATTATTTATTTTCACTAAATGAAATCTGTCTCCTTATCACAGAGACGTACAGGTAGGCTTCAGATTCGGATCGGGGGGGGGGGGGAGAAGTTACAGATATACATGAAACTACGATGTTGATGTTGTGGACACGTGGGGGGGGGGGGGGAATATCGGAAAACGATACAGTGCATGCTTCAGTGCACTTTCGTGAGAACTACTTAATTTTCAATCCAAACAAAGTGTGTATCCATGAAAAAAGAATGTGTACCTCACACCACTTCCTTCCAGAGGTCCTTTTAATTACAGTTTCCGATAATTTATAAAAAAAAAATAGTACAATACCCATACCCACTGCAACAAAGCCAAACATAAAAAATATCACAGATTTATGGTGAGCCTTGGCTTTCATGCCTCAGCCAATCATTTGAAGATGAAACTTTTTCTTTTTTTTCAACTCAAAACAGCTCATTTAGAAGATGAGTTCAATTCATTTGCCCACGGAAGTTCACATTCATTAAATTAATGTAACAGGGTCTATTTCCCAACCTCAGCTTCTTCAAGAGACAGTGGTATGCCCCCCCCCCCCCATTGCTCTCTCATAGTGTCCCAGGGCTCTGCTCACTAGCCTCTTTTGTTCCGTAATTTCTGTCTCTTATTTACAACAACTGCCAGTATTGTGCAGCCCCTCTCAGAACACATCTTCTAAAAAGTGAATCCCCCGCCTTCCTTCCAAAATCCTGTATTTACGCCCATATTTAAGACGTCGCGGACACATGTTGCCTCACACTGGGCTGTTTTCCAGTGTTATACCTAGTGTGTCGCAATATGTGTCCGCGACATTTGTCTAGTGTATACAAGGGCAAAATTTCTGTCCAGATGTATCGGTAACATGTGTCGACACATGTATCCTTAAATGTTGACAGTGCACACAGGCCTTAACACCCCGTTCTAAAATTGTAAATTTACACTTACTTTAATGATTTGCCATCTGCTTAAATTTGTTGAGCATCAGATCAAAACGAAACTGCTGCAACTTCTACTATGCAGCCTGGTACTATTTTATGTAAAGTGGCATATAATGCAAGTGTGTAATTATACGTAAAATTATGAGCATTCCGATGTCAACAACACTTTTTTTTTCTTTTTTGAGAGGACGGTTGCTGTCCTAAAAGGATTCCCTCACTACATTTAGGGTTTCCGTCCTATACGGACGACTTAGGCAAATTCACAGGAAACTCTGTAAATAACCTTTGCCAACAAAAAACCTGGAGAAACATGTAGGTCGTCAGATAGATAGGTAGATGGATAGAGACGAACGGCCGAAAGAAAAAAGACGCACAGACGGATTGTCCCACAGACAGACTGACAGACGGAGAATGGATCGAATGGTAAATGGATGGAGAGATAGAGCAACAGATGCACAAGAAGGCAAGACAAGCAACACATATTGACATATATTTTATAGATTTGCAAAAGGAAATACATACCACGACACCTAGGAGCAGTACTGGACCAGGTTCCATTCATACTACATGTCAATCTTCTATCGCCATCTAATCGGTAACCAGGGTTACATCGAAAGGTTGCGTTGACTCCTCCTGAGCCAAGCCTATACGTAACCTTTCCCCTCAGAAGTTTTGGAAGCCGGTGACACAATGCAGCTGAGTAAGAAATGAGTGCAACCGTTTAGAAGACAGTTCACGTGTAACCAGTGCACGGAATGCCATATGAAAATAAACTTTGGACAGATTCGAGGATTGACTTTGAGAACGCGTTCGTCATCTCATCACCCGGAAACTTTTGTCAGCCTGAGTCCTAAAGTCCTAAAGTCTGGAATCACGAGACAACATAGTCGGAAATAAATCCCGTTCATGTAACTTAAAATAAGTGAATGAGCTTCAACATTTTATATCTCAGCTCAGAAATATCCTGTCCAGATGGGAGTTGAACCATTTGAACTCATCTTTGTGTATTTGTGACGTAAGCCTTTGACAGAACCTAATGATAAGAGGCACATATTGGGATATTTTATGACAGAACTTATCGGATCTGCGGGAAGGGGAGGGGGGATATCCACGATTTTCAGCGGGGGAGCTCTTGCTTGACGGTTAAATCCTCTTGCAGGCAGGCTGCGCGACAGATTTAACTTAGCAAAGAGACACAATCGATGTGACGGGGAGAGTGTAAGACATTGGTTTTACACTCCACACACAGACATACACGCATACAAACCATGATAACTAGGAACGGCACTTCAGGCGCCTACGATGCATGTACTTAGCCTTAAAATAGGGATCTCATGTCTAACTTTTCTCAGCTATGGATAGAAACATCAATCTGCGGAGAAACGCTAATAGGCTAAATCGGATTGTTTTTATCTAGCATATTTCACACTCTTAAATTCCCTTTAGTCGTTTAGCGAGCCTTTGAGAAAGAAAGAAAGATTTAAGGTCGAAGCAAGCAAAAGTCTTAAGGGCCCCTGCACATGGTCATACCACGACACATAAGAAAAACTTTACCTCCTACCTCCTAATGGTCGAGAAATTTAAAGAAAAAAAAAAGTTGGCTGAAAAAACCTCTCAATTCCGTCACCAGGAATGGCATTTTCGAGCCAAACCTTCTTTCTTTTATTTTACGCATCTTCCACTCCAACAAAGAAATCTAGCTTAAATGTGTCCTCAAGTAAAAATTATTTTGGAGGGCAAAATAAAATTAAGAGCATGTGCTTTCCATCCCCTTCCCCTTGTGAAGTCGTCACTGAGCGCTGACATTTTTTTACTGTAGGTACACTTTCAGTTTCACTAAATAAATATTCATCATTGTTTATGTGAAGTACAGCATGTAGTTTCTTTTCAATTCAATCGTTTTAAGTACCGATAAAATAATAAATGAATAAACATTACTTTGTATTACATGGATTATTGCAATACTGGTTGATCTGCCATCAACAGGCACACAGAAAAGCTTAGAAATTTTATATGATTTGCTATAGTGTTTTTTTTTATTTTATTTTACTAAGCCCACATTATTATTAATTTTAATTTCTTAATGCTTTTGTGAGTTTTTCTTGTATTTGGTTATATTACTCCTCTTCATTCTTATTTGATAGTTATACTGGGTTTGAATCAATTGAAATCTGAAATCATGAACATCACTGGCTCACATTGCCACGTTATTTGTGTTATTTGCATTAATTAGGAACACAAGTGGAAGAAAGTTCGAACAAACAAACTCTGATTTTCGTGCTTTAAAGTAAGCCTGTCAATGAGTATTCATTTGTGTTGGTTTATTTTATCTGACTTACGGATACATTCCATTTGATCCCAGTGGTCACCGCGACACATAATCCTGCCATGGTAAGGTATTGAAACGAAGTGAGGTTCCTTGCAGGTGAATCTTAAAATGTATCCACTCCAAAAAGGGGTTTCACGATAACTTCGTTGTATCTTGCCATTTGCAGGATCGTCAGGCCTACTGCACATTGCAGCAGCTGCTTTCAGGTACACGGTGGTAGTAAAAAAAAATTGTCTTTAATTCATAACTTGCTTTTAAAGGAAGTGAGAAACCTGGAGTGCATTGATCTAACTTGAAATGAGACATCTGTTTTATTAAAATTAATGACCAACCAAAAATTACAGAGTAATGTGTTACTAAAGCTTACCAATGGGGAGTACAATAATTACAAACACAACGATTACAAAATATGAATTTAAAAATGTTACTAATCTATTACTGTGAGGTGTGATTTTCATAAAATATAAAAAGGTATGTCGTAAAAAGTGGAAATTTTGAGAAATAAAATCTTCTAGTGTGAAAGGACTCCATACTGCTTAATTTAAACAAAAAGAATTATTAAAAGTAATTAAGAAAGATATTTACAACCTACGATCCAGTTTTTGAACCATCCTCAGGGTTGTCCTGGACTTTTATTCTTATAATCACAAACCCAACATTCCCTGTTGAGGTGTAACCGCACCCTGGATGAAAATCCGTGGATACTCTTTTTGTTTTTCGTTACAACGGACGAACTTATGATGTACAGGGATCGCTACTATTGGGAAATGGAGAACAAGACATTTTATATGTTCTTGCACACCTACCGTTCTGCACTAGGATGGCTGCGACCAAATGCAGTATCCATCCCACTTTGACGGGCATTCTTCGCATCATGTCAGTTCTTTGAACAGGAATGAGAGTTATTAAATGCTGAGAAAAAAAAATACCGTTGTGAGTCACACTTGTAAGTTAATGGTCTAAGAAATGCAATCTCTGTGTTCTAGAAAAGTACTTCATATTAAAACCACACACAATGCACCGCAAACAACAACAATAACGTACACCTCTAATCAATCGTTACACTCAACTGAAGAGCGCACATCGATCTGCACGAAACAAATTTGTATAGTGTTGACCGATGCACGTGACCTCGGCAAGGTACTAAAATTAACCCAAATTTCAAAAGTGCATAACTCGGGAAGGGAAAATATTTTTGATTGAACCTTTGGGAAAAATGTTTGTGAAAACACTTTTGCTTTATTTTTAAGGTATCTTCTGTCGGAACAAGGCTTTCTAGTAGTCTACCGTCTATACTGTTGATTATAGGCCTAGCTACAATACTTGAGAAGTCTACAATGACACGGTGAGCTCTTCGATTTTCCCTTGTTAAAATGATTAATACCTTCTTCTCCCATCTTGGTAATCAAGATTATCATTCGCAGCCAAATTACAAAATGTGCTTTGTCTTCACAATATAATGTTATGATTGTCGGAAGCTCACTTGTATTACTGGCATCTGTGGAAAATTTCTTCATGAGCCTTCACGAATTTCTTTTTATTGTCCATTGTCCTGTCTTATAGTGCGCCATAATGATTGAACTATACGGATGTTATCCTGGTTCATTTGGAATGTTGTATGTCAGTACTTAACCATATTAATACGGGGAAGAAAGCTTGTACTAATTAATTGGTAGTGGTTACATAAGGTCCAGTTGCGCTCGAGTTCGGTGCATGTTGCGCCACACTGTTAAAAATGTAAATTGTAAAATGTAACTTGACGGAAAATAAAATAAAGGAATACGATAGGATTACAGAAAGTTTCTTGTAATTAGATTCCAGACAATTTCTGTAATTCTTATTTGTTTCTTTGTTTTATTTCCTGTAAATTTACAGACATTTTCTTTACGGTGCAGGGGACATTATGTATATCCATTCAAGTTGTATGTAGGGCTCTTTTCGATCATCGGTTTGGACTTGATTACAACCACCCCAAGCCGAAAAAGTTCCTGCTCATACCGCCCAGAGACCAAACCTACATGTCGGTTTTAGTAGGTTAAACGGTCCCAACAGACTTCCATGTCAGACCGTCGCAGACCAAGCCGAAAAAAAATCAAAACAATGCTTATAATCAGTAAGATTTTTTTTTATTATTTCTGAAAGATCGCACCATTTAAAGGCGTTCAAGAAGTTGAAAATTTGAGATCAAGTGGAAGTCAATAGAGCACAATACGAAGTGAGATCAAAAGATTAATGCAACCAAAAGTAACTTGAGAAAGAACAAATGATTTTTTTAATATTTTTCTAAATTTGATAAGTTTTGTTGAATTGCTACAGAAATATTGTTGTGGCAATTTATCGACCCTTCTTTCCAATAATGTTTCCTTTTCATTTTAACTTTTTTTAAGCATGACCTGGATCTTGAAATTTTACTAGGTCAGATACAATAACACATTTATAATACCACAGAACGTAAGCATTCAATCATTCAACATCTTCTAGGCACGCGGCATGCCACATGCATGATCCTTGCATGACCCCTTTAATTTCAGACTGTTATATGAGATATAAGGAAACTAGAATGTGGGAATCATGGTATGGAATTCCATGTTTGTGGCTTACACCCATTTCTCATCCCTGTAAAATTACTTCAGCTATACTTATCATTCAATTATCCAGAAAATGGACGCAAGACTTAGAGTAAGAGAATATCAAACCTTAATTTAAGTTACTAATACTATCGGGAAAGTAAAAAAAGTACATCAAATAGAGAAAATTTGCATAAATCGTCGTCTTGCTTGTCGGTTTTTCTTGATTGGTCAGGGGTCGCTCCCGTTTGGTCTGTGCACGCCTTTAATACAAATAGGCCTGATATAAATGATCCGGATAAGTATACAAGCACCGACAGTCCTGCTTCACTGGATAAGATAGCCAGTAGAATATGGAGGGGGGTGGTGAGATGTATTGTGTCACTTGTTGGAATAAAGTGAAAAAAGGCTCCTTGTTACGGCAACTCATGTGTAGTGACTGCTTCTGTCGACTCCGTGCCCAAAGCGTGCACTAAGTGGACATCACAGGTTGCACTGTTACGTCGGCGGGTGCGATCTTATGGTTAGTTAGCCTATACGTGAATCTGAGCCATTTTTCTGTATGGCAAGTTATTTTGTTTTTCAAAGGAATTGGCAATTTTTTTTCTTCACAATAGGGTTTGCTTTCGGGAATTTCCCGTGAGAGCACAAACGGTATTAAACGATTCAAAAGGATCACTGTTTTCCACCAAACAAACATTGTGACCATCTTAACAGCTGTCGGGTAATCCAATCATTCTTTTCATTACCGGAAACTGTCGCGGTTGATATTACAGTGACACTTTGATAGCTGAAAAGGAAATATTTTGTTTGAACAAATCTTAGAAACAAATCATATTTTAAATCCAATATTTATGGACACAGGATGATAGAGTGAGAAAAAGACAGGGGGATACTCTTCTGTTAAGAAACACGTTTCCCACACATAAAACTTCCGTTATTTGTCAGTTACGGATAATTGGTTCTTACAAAATTCAAGAATTCAACCGATGCATCTTTCGTAATTCATCTTGTACATTTTTAGATACAGGAGATACATTTTAATGAGTTTAGATAAATAACCAAAAGACGACTAGTTTCATATTTTAAGTAGCTAAATCAAGAAGTTGGAATGTCTGCAGATATATTTACACAATAAATAAATAGCGTTATCTTGGATCGTTATCGCTTTGAAAGACGCCTCCATTTCTGTTTGGAGGTTTACAAACCTGAATTTATCTCCCTATAACGACACATCAGTTTCCATTGTTTTACGTCCATTCATCTACTGATCTTATGGTGACATTGACTACTGACGGAAATTAATATTTCATTAAAATTAAGAATATTTTTCTCTCTGTATTGTAAAGTCATATCTTAATAGAATGCTCTGTTCGGGAGTCATTAATTTTCAAAGATGTACTCCTTTAAAAAAAATAGTTTGTTGTGCAATGGAGAATTTGTGACGTTACCCATGCACAATTACATGCATATCCTTTGTATTTCTTTGTAATCTTGTCTTAAAAGAAACGTTACAATAATGCGAGAGATGTGACTTTAATTTCCACAATATTTTTAGTTAATCTAAAATAACCAAACCACATTTTAACCAGTTTCATATTTCTTGGATAAATCAGGACCACAATTTCAAAGTAAAACAAAAGCTTTTTGCAATGATTTGCCTGTGTTACATCCTTTGGGGAACAACTGGGGGAATTAGATTAAGATTTTTAATTTGGATTTGTTTTGTAGTTATACTGGTGCTGTTGCCGGGTGGAAAAATGTGGTGGCGCTTGGGAGAATGAAACTTAGCGACCGGGTGGATCGAGGTTCAATCGCCAAGTGCGTCAATGTAATTTCATCCTGGAATAATCTAACAGTTTGGTTTTCCCTTCTGGACTGACCGGGTGAAAAAAATACCAAATTTGATCGAAACTAATTAAAAGTTGATCGTCACCTGACGTGCAGTTGCTATATAGCCTAGGCTATTTATGGCTTATTCATAAATACTTGTGAGAGCGTTTATCGTTGTAAAATAACTACTCTTTTAAGCCTGACTGAATTCCTCTTATAAACTTGGTACTCTCTGACAAACCATGTATAACGTCTTACTTCATTGATTTTATTTTCATGAATTCTCAAGGAATAAGTCATTTTGTTTTGTTATGACGTTCAAATACACACAGCTACTCTTGCGTTGGAGGGTCGTGTGTATCTGCAAGACTAGTGTTTTTTGCAACAGGCTACTCAAACATAACCCTTAGTCACAAGATGTCTCTTACAATGTAGAACCCTAAGCTTCAAGGTTTCATTTTTTCATAAGGTTCCACAGGCTATTCTCACATATACTTCCTTCTCAAAATTGGCAGATGTATTTCGATTATATTAATTAAAATCCCATGCCACCTCCTGCCAAAAAGAGCTCTTACCCTATAAAAAAAACTGTAAAAGAAAAATACGAAAAGGCAGTTTATGAATGTTGTACGCCATCCAGGTGTAATACAAATTTCTGAAAGAGAATAATACCGTAGTGTCTCCTGAAAAATAAACCAACTTGTGCAGATTTGTTTTTCTTTTGAATTTACGAAACTAGATATTTGTACCTGGACAATACCCTTGCAAATATCACTCTGACGAATTCATCGGTAGCTGCCCTTATTACCAGAAATTTATCTCTTGAGGCACTCTTTACAATAACTTACGTCATACCTTCACAAGTAAATTGCTCGTTAGAAAAATGCAAAAACTAATGTTCCTTAATTATGTTGACGAACATCGATTTTTCCATTAAGGCAAAGGAATTTATACTCACCGTTGTCCCCAGAATGCGATACCTATAGAGCGTTATATACCTTCCGAGTTATTATGTAGTCTGTCCCTTCGAGCTGGTAAAACTGTAAGTTTGACAAGGCAGACGCTTAAATTTATCTGTATGTTGCTCATTCTAAACAGAGCCAAGCAGCGGAAATACAAACGTGTAATCCACAGGAGTAAACTGACCTGGCGCTATGAGCATGAAAATGAGGGGACGGTTTTGTCATCCATTCAGTTCAAAAGAGCTAGGGATGTAAAGTACAATATGAGAGACAAAAATTTAGTTTAAAATCTACATTGACAGCTTGTCGTGATCTCAGACTCTCACAAAGTAGGTTTCTAGTCCCGGGCACTCACCTCAAATCTAGACTATGAACTGGCACCAAGGAGGGGGGGGGGGGGAGAGGGCAAGAAATTTTATGCCAATAACTCCCCCTCCGTAACTGACTGATTCAATGTATATATCTATTCCCTGGCAGAGACATATACATACTTCCTGTTTGTACTCATTTTGCATTCTTCTTTTTTTGTTTAAGAAATCTGGAGATTTCGCCTCCTGGACCAACACGAGACATTTGGCCTTCGACCCAACATGTGGGAGTCTCCAAGAATAGCCCTTGGATCCCAATCGCATCCCCCCCCCCCTTCTCCCCAGCGGTTTATTCTGTTCTATATTTTCCCCTTCTCAGATTATATCTAATTCTAGCATTATTAAGAAAGCAGACAATATGTGGTGCAAAAGTTATTTAAACCGCAATTGCTCCAACGAATGCACCTGTCATGTAGTAGTAACCTCTTCAGTTCTCTTCGGTTCATCATTTTCATCTTTAAATACCAACCCAAATATATATCTACCTGTCTTTGTAGCCAGTTCTCCTCTTTTTAGTACCCTATTGAGTAAGCCTATAGTCGATCTATATGCACTTTAGAGAACAAACTGCTACCCTGACACAAAACGTTTTCAACACAGCTGCATAGAAACGTAGGACAACTCTGCCTTTATACAAGAGTTATCTCTGGTTCAAGACTGTCATAACTACGTTTGTGCAGATACACAGATAGCAGAAGGGTTTATCCTTTAAACTGATAGACGGCGGGAATTAAAAAAGACGCCGTTTTACGATAAGCCCCATTCTAGTTTTATTCCCGTATGTAACACCAATCGAGCCATATATTCAAGGGTCAGCCTTGGGAAATGGGTCATCACAGGAACTGAAAATGTCTAATACATAGGAGTGGGGTGCCCAACCCCCCTCCCCCCACACACACATACACACCCGGTATAGTGGGGGATAATGGTCACTCAGGAGGGTGAATTCGGGTAATGGATGTGAACGATCCAGTCGGGGATTAAAAAATTAAATAAATTAGTGAACCGGATATTGCTGGTGAAAGGAAAATATAAACAAAGTAAAATGAAACAATGATTGCCATGAAAGTCCTTCTTCAACTTATTTATTTATAATGTTAAAGAAAATGGTTTTTAATAAAAAAAAATTAAAATAACAGCACCATTTCCAGTAGCTTTCTCGCAAAGCCTAAGAGGGTCGCCGATCTAGGCCGGATTTTCATCCAAAATTTTTTTGTTCGATCCACCCCCCCCCCCCCAATCTATGTGGCGCTTCGCTTAGACAGTAGGCCTAGATGCAAACGACCTTAAGACTTTTATTCCCGTCTATCCTAAGAGCTTTATAAAGGTTAACGGCCGAATGAGAAAAAGTGATTCACTATGTGGAAATAATCTAGGTAAAAGCATTTCAAATAATTGCTTTTTGTTATAGATAGACAAATATAGATTAATGTTCTCCTCATTAATTGGGAAATTCCAAACTTGGGATTCCCTGTTTCAAGGCAGGTTGCAAGCAGCTTAGGAAAATCGTGAAGTGTCGTTTTCAGGCTACCAAGTGATGGTGGCGCTCCGCATGGAGAGACCTACCTGTAGAATTTCCTCTGTCCAGACTCCTCTGCTTGGCACCCCCCCCCCCCCCCATGCCAGTCTGGAGACTCGGATACTATAGCCCTTCCACCCATTACACATGTGCACACATCCTCTGGTGCTTGGTGTAATCGTCCGTGTGAGAAGCGAAGAAATAGGTGGCGCCGTTATTTGATGATAAACTTAATCCGTGGTCTGATAATATTCCTGATGTACAAATGTAAGGTTAGTGCGGAAGTCTAAGCGGATTCACCATTAGTTAGCATACTACCAAAACGTTTTCCTTTTTTGATCTTTGACTAGCCAAAACCTCTCACAATGGTCACCTTGGGCAGATAAAACACCAAACTGGCAGCTTTGCCAGTACCTGCTTCAACCAGTGCTTTCACCTACTATAAACCCCGGGGAGCGGGGGGTGAGGTATCCTAGAGGGAGATGGGATTCAGCACCCCAAATTTCTTTGTGTATGTGTGTGTGTGTTTTCTTCTCCTTCTCATGGTAGGAAATCTTCTCTTAGGAGTATGTTAGTATATATAACTCACAAATATCAAATTCTCTTCGGAGTCCCCCGTTTCTTTTTTTTTCTTTGTTGTTGTTGTTGTTTTGTTTTTTTTTTTTAAACGGGGCAAACATTGCGTGTACCTTTATTACCCACACACACCCACTTTCATCATGGATTTCTAAAAGTTCCCAAGCCACTCGATATACGGATTCCACGATGACTAGAAGGCATTTTCCAGTCTGTACGGGACAGACTATCTTAAAGGAGTACCACCACTGTTTGGCGAGTAGCGAACAGAAAAAAGAAAAAACGTGACAAAAATACTGCTTAAAACACCTTGAGGTTACATTGTATTGAAAACATGTCATTATCCAAGTCAAATGTAATTCGGGTAACAGGGTGTACAGTACCATGATGCACCTCATATATTTCAAGCATGTACTGCCAATCAGGATCAAGTTATGTTACAAGTAACCACTTTACACTTGTGGTGTCCAACAGACGCAATGAAATAACGATCATAATAAGTCCATGCTTACACCCGCTTTCCCTTTAAAATGTGTTGCTTAGTTAAAAAATTAGATCATATTCAACCGTCTCATCCCAATTTTCGTTTCTTTCACAGTAATGTATAGTCTTACATCTTTATCAGCATACAGGGCATCATGCCTTCGTAATCGTGGCGTCACGCCGTAGGTCCAGTCGAAGACATCTTACATGTTACGCATAACTTCCATTGCCATCCTACTTGGAAGAATTTGCAGGCCACATTAGCACTTGGTCCTGTATACTATTTTATTTTTCCTTTTTTTTTCTATGGATTGAACAGGGGACCATGGCCTCCTTTGCACTGTCTACGCTAGTGTACACTGCATAATAAAATCCAACACCTAAAACATCGTTATTCTGAAACTGCACTGGACTTCCATATCATAATTGCCAACACAAAAGCGAATAACTAGTAATTTGCATGTTCCCTCTTTATGAGAACACCCAGCTGCATGTTTTCCTGTCTTCTTTGTCTACACATACATCCCTCATCCATAGCGCCTAGCTACAGTTTATGAGAAAAGGCAAACTCATCAAAATACTAGCAACGTTATAACATATTTGTAACTAATACCTACAAAACGGTAGCTCAGGGTGTGTAAACAACAAATCTAACTACAGTTGACCTTCGCACCCGTGACGTCAGGAACCTCACTGTTAAATTTCGAAGTCGCTTATTCAGAACATTGCCATCTTTAAACCATCACCATCCCACGCGTTGATAACCAATACAATAAACCCCAAGCAGCTAAATTACAATTCGTTGTTAGTTGTCAATTATCTAGGTTGTCACTTGAGCTAACAGGACATGTCAGCGATAAATCTCACACTTTGAAGACGGCAATTGTGTTCGTTGAAGGTAATTTAACATCAACAGCAAATATCCTAAAGAGAGAGAGAGTGCAAATCTCAAGTAAGACTTTGAATTCATTTTCTTAAATCTATTTCTAGAAATGCGAGCTATCATAGTCATGTATGCATCGTAGACAGGCATGTATTACTTTGATATTTGCAGTGAAATATGAAGGTAAGTATAAATATTCCAACGAAGTGTTTTGTAATTGGTTGACAAATTTATTTTTCTTTTTTCGATTTTTTTTTTTACGAATACGTTTTGTGACTAGTTCGTATGCAACTGTTGAGTCCAGTAAGTCGTGTATATAATGTAGCCGCAAATTCAACAGCTAAGCCATGTAAGGCCGGCGACTGTGAATCCTTGTAAAATGGTGACGAAAAGTATATAAATTATTCATGTAAGATGCGTTATTCATATAGGATGGCCTGGTTGATATGGCGATAAGCATAACGTCATATCTATACCCTGTCGGGTAGAACTACGCTATGCGCAGATAAAAATGTAAGCCTACGTTCATGAATAAAAAGAAAATTGTAGGGAAAGACGTTTAAATATTATCACGCAAAGAAGTGACACAGTACCCAATTTTTAACTCAACCCTATAGGTGTAATGTACCCCTGAGCTTGACCTTTCACCTCAAAACACAAACATGACGTTTAGACAAAATTTGGTATACTGGTCATATATTTAAAGGTCCCATTTAAATGGCCATTTTGGATTTAGAAATAAAGCAAAACTAAGATTTTCACAAATTTGACTTATGCATGTACACTATTGACTATATAACGTCAGAGAAGGTATACTGAAAGGAGAGTGTCAAAGATTATAACTCTAAGCCACTCTTAATCCTATGTTAGTTATTTAAACAAGTTTCATCTTGCTTTAATTGATTGTATTTTAACTACAAATATTTTGATCTGGTTTGGACTTGTTATCCACAGTCAGTTACCTGTAAAAACTACATTGTTCGAACGCGGAGGGCATCGTCGGTACAGGCCTGCCATGTCTTCAAAACCTATATCAAGAACGATCATTAAAGAGTGTAGGCAACACTTGAAATTTTAATATTCATTTAATGAAATATCCTTTACATTCCTTCCTTCAGGCCCTCTTTTATTTATTCACTATATTTTTTTATATCGTATTTTCTACAGCTCATGTGATAACATAATTTTTTATTTGTATTTTGTGCAGTTGTCCGAATAATGTATTATCTATTATTTACCTATTCACCCACCCCTGTCTTACGAACCCATTAACAAACATTTGTTTTATGAAATGTGTTACAATACATTTTTTCGTTTATTGTTTTAAATAAGATGAGGAGATGAAACATTTTTGTATTTTCGTTTAAGATATTAGCAGTGTCCAGGAATTCTGTCTTAAAACAATGGTTGTTTCGTCAATGTACCGAAGGAACCTGGTCTGCTGTGTGCTGGCTATATTCTTTACAGCTTACCGTAAGTTTGCCCGTAAAGTTGAGTAGTAAAAACTATGATACTAGACACAAACACACACTTAAATGAGATGACGTCACTTCACACCATTTCTATTACATTTCATGTTATACCCGGTCATTCTCCGATCCTGTGATTTTGTAACACGAAGAGAAGGATGAACAGGACAACTCAAAACTGTACCATTTGATCAGTATATTTTTGCCACGTACTTGTTTTGCTGTGCCATCGATTTAATTTGATTAAAACCATATCTATATCACGCAAAGGAGTAGCTATTCTTATGATCCTCGCTGTTTTGAATGATATGGTACAAACACCATGCAATTGCCTCCTTCTAAATCATACTGAAATCTCACTTTTCTTGCAACTTTTTGGACTTGTGAACGAAATGTAAGGACTTTCATGATTGAAAAGCACTTTGCGTTTTAATGCCCGGCATCCGTTATTTGTATACAAATTCTGTTTAAGTCGCAGCCGGCATCTCGTTGTCTGCATGTATACTTTTAACTTGAAACAAAAGATTGCATGTTCAGGAAAAACAAATGTAAATAACCTAGAAGAAAATGTGCGAAAGTAGCACCGTAGACTTAATGTACAAAACATTCATTCAGAGAGCGTAACATTCTACACCTATTTTTTGTGTCACTTAAATCACAACCCTGGGACGAAGTTTTAACTGTGTATACGTGCAAGATAATTGATGCTTTTTTGTGTCCTTTGGTGTTGAAAAACTGAATGGTTTTAGCTAGTCACCACACGGTTATCATTGTCATCTCACAGGATCTGCAGCTCAGTGCGTTACTCGGATATTTACTCTCTCGTCTACCACATTGAAACTGGGATGCCCAATCACATTAAATGCTGTAGTCGTTACGTGGTCCGAAGAGCTCAATGGTGGAGGCGAAAATCAGCTGTTTGCTTTCAATGTTTTCATTGGAGAAATCACAGACTACAGACAAGACACTGAATATGAGAACTTTGGTCATATGTTGAATCCTACCTTAGTTTTTGACCTTATCATCACTGATGTGCAAATCGATGACGGCGGTACATACTCATGCACAAATACTCCTGGTGGAATTCTTACATTTGACGTGTATGTAGAAGGTAAGCATAACGAGATATGTCTTCATTTTAGGAAGCAAATAAATAAAAGAGATTACGATTAAATTGATGTAAATACGTAGTTCAGTTTTCTGCACTTGAAATTGACAATCATTTTCTTTTTAATCTTTGTCATAGTGCCCTCGTCAGATTTAATAAATATGTGTGAGACATGAAATAGAGACAAGGGTATGGGTCATAACATGACATAATAGACTGACGAAGTACATATATTAATGTAATTTACATATTTTTGTTCCCATGAGTCTTCCTTAGTGTAAAATGACAAACAGTCAACCAAAGATACAGATCGAGTAAAAGCTCGTAAAAAGCTGACAAAAAAAGAAAAAAATAACAAACAGTGTTGGCATCATCAGCGGATAATACACTAAAAAAAATCACTTATAAAGACAAAATATTTCCCTATCTTAAAATCTTTGATTTTGTGTAAAATCGAGCAGATGATTTCAGCTTCCTTGCATTGTCTTAGCTTATTCTGTGGATGATTGAAAGTTGCGCCAATTAAGGTGCGTACAAAGTATCTATTGTGTGGTTGGGATTACTGAGAAGTTAGGCTTTAATGACGGAGGCCTTGGCGAGTATCCCTGATTTAATGTTTGTTGTTGTTAAACCTAAGTCTCAATCGGGTACCCAGTTTCTCTTATATCAATACAAAACGGCACATGATACAGTGAACAGTGTATAAAAAGAACTAAAATTGCAAAGAATATGAGTGAGGGAGCCTTGAATCGGTGGAGATTAGCTCCGTCAATACACTCACAAAACGTAACGGTAAATAAGAACTCCATAACTTTTAGGTAAAATTTTACACACAGTTAATGTAAGTCTTACATTGTGTATATAACAACTTTACTAAAATGTAGTAAAATTTACCAAAATTATGTAGAATTTACATATACTGTTTACCTAACTTATGTAAAATAAGAACTCCAAAAAGTTTACATATAATTAATAATAAATATAATTAATAATACATATAAAAAATAAGAAATAATTACCTAAAAGTTATGGAGTTCTTATTTTACCGTTACGTTTTGTGAGTGTAGGTTTCCGCGATCCAATGGTTACACGTCTAAAGCTTGCTCGATCATTGCTTCGGATTCTGAAATGCTTGTATTTCTTCTTCAGCAGTTCCCGGTAGTGTTCAGATATTGAATGGATCTGTAGATTTAGATACACTGGCGGTCACTATTGGAGAGGTTTATACCATTACCTGCTCAGCGACTGGAACTAGATCAAAGAATGAATTATCATTTGTTTGGGAGCCCCCTCTTGCTAATGGAACACTTCATAAACAACCAAATGGCGATTTTGTTGACTTTTCCATTACGTCAACATATTCTCCCAAGAGAGAAGATGGAAGCATAAGATGTCAACTAACTGGATATGGTGCCCAAGAGGAAATTGAAGACCTTGTCGTCGATTCCATAAGTCTCACTGTCCACTGTAAGTAATTCGATTCCACTCTGGATACTTTCAGTCTGAAACACGCTCAAATATAAGAAAACTGACCAACTGTTAAGGGGTGAAAATTCCGTTGTATCAGCATTAAAAACAAAAACTTATCACCCGGGAGATTTTCAACGCCAAGAACTCATAGTCCCTCTCTTAGTCTGTCTGATATCCCTCCACATGTGTAATCAAAACAATGGATGCGTGCGTACGCTGTGTAACGTGAGTAACTATGTATCTTTCGAATTTGCGGTCAATCAAAGAATACTGTAACTTAGAACCAGTTGAGAATTTTGCTTTCCGGAAGGTAAAAATATCGCTTAGTTCGATGAGTTACTGCCTTTAAGCCACCGATGAGCTCTAAAAACAAGGACGCATTAAGCAGATAGTGATGATATTTCTGATTCCTTCAGGCTAGAAGTATTCAATGTGGTTATGGAAGAGGATAAATGTTTGTGTGAGTGAATCAATATAGTACGTGATTTTTTCAGCCCTTTTCCTAGTACCTTTCATGTTCCATTCAATCTCCTAGAGGTACCGATGGGTATATCTATTTAAATATTGCAATTCCATATATTGCAGCGTTCATTTGCTCTACCTCAAGTTCAGATATTTAGATCTTTTATTTTACATATGTACTTCTTCTTTCAGATAAACCTGACTGCTCTATGTTGCTAACAACAGTGGAATATGACTGCACAACGGTTACTGTAAGTTGCCAGTGTATAGGAGTACCATAAATAATGGGATACTCATATTTCAGTGGAGGAGAATTGATGAACGTCACTGAAGAAACTAACATCACATTCAAGGTTGACTATGAGACTGAATCAGCATTTTCTTGCAAAGCCTTCAATGACGTAGGAACAGGGGAACGGTCGAATGAAGAGAATCATATATGCGAAGACGGTAGAAGTTTCATGAGATATTTATTCCATAGATTTAGTAAATAGTTACTTTATTCTCTCTATAAATAGGACGGAAACAGAAATACCACTACACGCAGCGACCTGTAAACTTCAATGACTAACTCAGAATATCTTTCTGTAATAACGATGTCACCAAAGCATTGAAAGCAACAAGACATACTGTTACAGGTTCTTGGAATGATAACGTCTTACTCGATCCACTTTACAAAAAGAAAAAAAACATTACACCCGACAACGTGCAGGCTTTCTCTTAATTCTGCCAATACTCATTATTTAGTCATCGGCATGATATGAGAATCCTTCAAAATGTTTGTGTAATTAACATGCTACTTTCAAGTTCCTCAAGCCGTTTTTTCTTCTTCTTCTTCTTCTTCTTCTTCTTCTTCTTCTTCTTCTTCTTCTTCTTCTTCTTCTTCTTCTTCTT
Source organism: Stichopus chloronotus (assembly GCA_021234535.1). Taxonomy (NCBI): domain Eukaryota; kingdom Metazoa; phylum Echinodermata; class Holothuroidea; order Aspidochirotida; family Stichopodidae; genus Stichopus; species Stichopus chloronotus. Next base: position 1,563,095 of record CM037832.1, read on the forward strand.
CTTCTTCTTCTTCTTCTTCTTCTTCTTCTTCTTCTTCTTCTTCTTCTTCTTCTTCTTCTTCTTCTTCTTCTTCTTCTTCCACGTATTCTTGTGTGACTATAGGCAGTCGCTTTCATATACACTGCAATACTTATAAAATATCATATAAATTAAAATATCAAAATACTAGTCAACAGAAATAAAGCCAGGTGAGATGACTTCCAAATTAAACTAAAAGAAATCACTAGGCCCTTTACAGTACACACGTTTTTTTTCAACAACAAAACACACTGCATATATGTGCCATTGTTCGATCCATACTGACTACATAATAGGAGATCTTCAATCTGTATGAGAACATGAAGAACCAAAAAACCGCTGGGTCCCAAAATAACATTGCTTGTCAAAATAACCCCTAGTTGAACTTTGACATTTACAACTAGCATTCTAATCAAACACCCCAGATTTCCTCCGTAACTCCTTAACTCTCTTGAACGCAATCTGTTACTTGTAAAATAGGTTTCAAGGTACCGTTCCTATAGCGATCTGGCATGTATTAGTTTCTTTCAAAAACGTTCTCGTACGCTACGTCAAGGTGTGCATGGTGTTAAAAGAATTCTGATAAAAATGGAAACTAGCTTTTCCCCCGTAACGACGCTTTTTTATGAACCCTGTTATACTGATAATTTGCCTGTGAAGCGCGATTACATGTAATATTGCATGACTTTTCTTAATGAAGTTCTAGACGCTATGCGATAACCGATGGTGCTGCCCCACTCAGATTATGTCAAACTAGTTATCCTACATAGGCTAACAAACCTAGTTTTGCTTCTTTAAATCCTCTTTCCAGTGAATTCCGCTATGTCGAAAATTGGATTTTGAACTTGTGGAGTACCATTTTCTGTGATCTGGCATGCGCTTTGTCACAAAAAGTTTTTGTCATACTTTTCGCCAACCGTCAGTGACAATTTGCTCAAATTGTACCTATACAGCTACTTATAACTACCCCGTGTTAAACAAGTAAAATATAACTGCCTGAATCTACTGTAACACATAGTTGTGTCTGAAAATGAAAGAAGTGGTGGGCGCTGGTTCAGGAGAAATAAACTCTCTTTTGATGTAGTCGTCTGACGAGAAGGATTCTTATGACCAAACTAAAGAAAAGTATTTAATGCTAGATTCAGGTATCCTATACATACATGTAATTGCAGTTGTTATCTAGAAGGAAACATTATTTGTGCATATCACATTAACTCAAACAACACAATGAAGGTTCACTGGATTTACATTACTGTTTATTCAGTAAGTAGGTAAGTAAGTTCTTTTAATTTCTTTTGTATGTAGTTCAAAGAAAGATGCATGCCCTTAGAAAAATAATTCTGCCAGTTTGATACCAAGAGGTCTCTAGGGATGAGATTGTTTACAATCGGAATGTCGTCAATATAGACTAGAATTGACTTGAACTATTGCCAAAATCAATCAAAGCAGTTTTCCATCCTCTTACATTACTTGGTATTAGGAGACTCCAACACACAAACAACTTATAATGTCTGACCTGGACCTGTCTGCTCCCATTAAGGGGTTCCACGGGATTCCATCCTTGGCCCCTCGCTTTTAGTAATTAGGCTATTTGTTTTTATTTCTATTTTATCCTCATTAGAGTACTTAATTGCTCTATTGCGAGTTCTTGCTTTTTTTCCTAACATTACTCATAATTTACAGTATCTGCCCAGGCCAACAGTATACATGGTGATTTAACTTTCATTGCATGGGAAAGCTCTCTATAAGTATTAACCTTACACGTTATCGAGTGTCAACTAACAATGAAAATATTGTTAAATCATTGATTTTAAATATTGTTCTCACGTGGGAGGAACAGTTGTGATATAACTCCGCTTTGAAGGCTTGAATGTAAACAGGTAATATACAAATTTATGAGAAAAATTACAAGTAGCAAATAGAAATGAATGCGCAAAGAGATAAATAACATGTAGTACATCTATCTAAGAGAGTCACTTTGACGAAAGAAGGCAACACTAACTGGTATCCTTCTCTTTCATTTCAAATACCTTGTGGCAACTACAGTTCTGTATAGTTTAATCAACCACATAAATTCTTATCTTGGACTTCTTTTCGTTTGCAACGTTCAGCTTTCACTACTTCCACTGCTCCTGTCACAACAACCCTCGGTCAGGCTGGACCAAATTTGCAATTTTTGCCATTTTTACCTACAACCGAAGATCAAAAGTGTGGTACGCAGCATGAGTTCTTTTACTTTAGCCTGTTGTTCTCTTTTTTTTTCACTTTTCAATTATGTCAAAGCATGCCTAGTGTCTTGCTAGTTATTTGTTTCCATCAACACGTGAACTTGATATCCGAATGTGTATATGTGACGACTAATGATCATTTTTCATTTTCAAATACTGACTGTCGAGAGTTCTCAAAGTATTATGGGAACACGTCCTCAGATTTAGCTAATATTCTATTTTTTTTTAAATTAAATTTAATGCGAATAGCATTGTTTGCTGTAAAAATGGTGAAGTGTCAATTACAATTATTGCACAATTCAGTGCAAATTCATTGACAGAGGAAAAATGTCAGGACCAAGTTACACCGATGTGAACAGTAGTAAATATATGCATTGGAAACACCAACACTATCATCATGTATCTCTTTGACTAGACCCGATTAAGAGGAATACAGGACTTATAGCTGCCTGTTCGATAGAAGCTGCAATTATCGTGGCGCTGGTCTTGGTGCTCATATTCATTATAAGACGTAAGCAAAATGGTAAGGAATGTGAATTATATATGTTTCTCTCATTTTGTTCACTGAGATAACGAAGCTTTTGGTCTCGAAAGTGAAGAGGAATCGTGATAACACAAAAAATGACAATCGCTGGCCATATTTTAAAGCAATGTTTTGATTTAATTAAAGTATATCTTCTTTTACATTTGACGGTGCTTTACTCAAAGAACCATGAGCTATTAATGAAAACTAATGAAGAAGCTGTAAAAGAAAGTTTAGTTTAACATTTCTTCACTATCCCTATTAAGACTTTTTTCTTTCTTTTTACAGGCTACCACGACGAAACCATTCAACGGTAATAACGTTACACGTTACTAGTATTTACCATGCGAGTGAAATAAATGTTGTGTAAAGAGAGTCTCGTTACAGTTTCTGATTTGATTTTCTGCTTCACCAGACACCTCGAAGGAAATGATGGAACAGACAATGGAGGTGACGAAATTTTCATCAGCGTGTACTCATTGCTTTTAATGAACAATCCTTAAAATTTTAAAATATCTAAATAAGCAATACACCAATAGACAATATTCAATGAACAATATTCACATTTATTCGAGAAAGTTAGAAATTAATTCCCATAACTAGATAGAAGAAACGAAACATCAAACTAACACTGTTCAATTGATGTTGTAGTACACTGAAAGAAGAAAACAATATATATACATTTATCAGTTTTATATACATATTTTTATATGTCATTCGTAACATTCAGGCCTCTCTCCGTTTTATAGCATACATGGATCTTCAAGAACTTGGAACTGTAAAGAAACGTGTCATCGACAACCTTCAAGTACCAGAACAAAATGTGAAACTGATTTCCGTTTGATCTGGAGAAAAGATACTGCAGTACCATAAGGCCTTGGTAACACGCGCAAAAGGGAACCAGCAAGGAGTTGTAAGAACATTGTCAGGTATCTATATTGCCAGTGGCTTGTAAATATGAAATAACAATAAATATGCTGTATAGGCTATTGCGTATAATACAAAACAGTCATAAGCTTATTCAGAGAAACAAATAATATCTTAATTCAATAATATATGACACCAGTGTTTAGAGTCGAAATAAAGGCAATGGGAATTAAAGGGAAATAAAGCGTTTGTTTGAGAGAAAAAGTCCATATTTTTGAAACCAATGTGTGGACGTAGAATGATAGATTATCCAAAATAAAGAAGGACAGAAGTCTTCTGTTCCAGAAATAAACTTCTCATGGATAGAAATTCAGTTATTTCTTCCTCAACACTAATTTGTCCATACAAACTTTTCAAATGATGCATCTTCCATTACTCATCACATGCATAATGTTTTGAGGAGATGAAGCTTTGGCAGATGTTTATTGATGAGACTGAATGGTTTAAGAATGATTACCGCTATTTTCTTTTGTATGTCATGTTGGTGGATTCTAAACGCCTTATTTCCCTTTAATATTAGTGAAAAGTTAACTCTCGAAATGGGGTTTGGTATTGAATCATTATAGGTAATCATTGCATACTCTGCACCCGACTGCAAGTCTCAATCAGGAAGAGACCTATTGCGCTCAGAAGCTCAGCACAACTTAAAACTCAACAACGGACACCACATCGTCACGTGTCTTGGATGGTGCGATACAGGTATGATTACTATTCACAAAAGATTTTTCCATGACCTCTCTGTACTGATAGAACAATTACACAAAATATATATATATATATATATATATATATATATATATATATACACAGTATGCAATATTTGCATTCAATAAATCCCAAATGAGTTCAGTCATTTCTAACGGGATGCAAAAGAAAGACAATTATTTTCAAATGTAAGAAAATGCATCATCAGTAAGTAATGAATTTGTGTTTGTAAAGGGACCGTTACATATGAATATTACCTCTGGCAATTCTCTGCTCCAGAACCAATTTGCTTTTTGTTTGACTTGTGAAAGTTTAATGCCAACGTATGTAATCTTTGACTGTGTAAATGGTGGAAATCTGTCGGACCATCTCAAAGAAGAATTCAATCCACATAGAGTACACACGTATGGAAACACCCTAAAGAAGAGGATTCAAGTTTCGGGAAATGGTAAAATTGAAAGCCTCCCAAATTATGCATTGCAGGTAGCCGAAGGCATCGAATTTCTCACCAAGAACAAGGTACGGTATTCCATTATAAGCGACTACATTATGCTAAATGATAAAACAAGGTACAGTTTATATAAAGATTATAAATATTCATTACGATAAAGTAGAGTTTTCTTATCATAAATGTATTGCAAAAACATGGCACCATAGCTTATTCGAGCCCTATTTGTAGGTACCACCAACCAAATGTTCGCGGAGTGTTGACGTCTAAACAAATATTTACCTACAGTTCCTCCACCCAGGTCTTAGGGCTAAGAAAGTGCTTCTTGACACAACAGGGACCTGCAAGTTATACGACTTTGTTTCTTTGGAAAACGCAAGTGCATGGACTCATTTCTTCCGGGTTGAGGTAATGTTTTATCCCTGTAGAAACTTATACACACACAATTTGTAACATGTTATACTGAGAGTACAGATTGAAAAAGCAGGTCTAAGATATATTATTTCTTATTCCATGATACAACGGTTTGAATTTCTTTTAAAATTGTTTAATGTTCTTATCTTATTGCGATAAGTAATAAAGTTATATCTCCAATTAAAAGTGCATGATTATTCTTTGGTACCCTTATTCGTATTTAATTCAGTCAGTACCGTACCAATGGATGCCTCCCGAGTATCTATTCAGGGAGAAAATATTTTCAGCTGGAGATGTATGGTCCTTTGGTGTTCTTCTTTGGGAAATTTTCAGTTATGGTAGGTAACTTGTTAACTTTTAAATGTGTTTAATCACTTGGTCTGAGAATCTGTTCAAAGTAAATGTTTTTAAGACAAAGTTTGCAAAGATCTTTTTTTTGAGGGGGGGGGGTATTTTAAGTGCTAATAAAAACTGAATTTATGGTCTACATATTGCAGGAGCCGAACCATACATGGGTCAAACGAGATTATATGTTGAAAACAAACTTCGTGAACAGGAAATGTTGCCTCTTCCGGAAAACTGTCCTGGAGCAATGTAAGTTAAATATTGATGTATCTGCAATGGAAACGCTTTCATGGATTTATTCATTAAATGGTAATTGGAAGTGGCAGCACTAATGTAGAGGGTAAAGTTTGTTCCTCTGAATTTCAGATGGCAGTTAATGATATCTTGCTGGGAACCAACACACGGAAAGAGACCCGATATTGCCGAATTAACACAAAGACTGGCATCAATGTGTAATGATGATACGGTAATTTTATAGATTACAAAATTATCATCTTGGTTAAACGTAATAAGTAACATTGAACGATAGTCAGAAAAAAACAGGAAGCACGTTAATTGTTTATTAAAATGAGACTCATTTTCAATCCATGACATAACCACATTTTTCCTTTTAGTACATATGACATGAAAGACATATATTGGAGTACTGACAAACTTTATCATTAAAAATTTTAAAAATAGTCACATTTTTAATGAAAATACATAAACATCGACCATTGTGCAAACACATTTCTCTTATACAATTGCATCATATATATATATAAACGTAAGTCAAATATGCAAATTTGTGACGTCCAGTGAGGGACTCACCTGATATGACTTATGCTATCCTTTGTTTACTTAACCTTATTATTTCAAGGACATTTGACAATTTAACATGCCTTGAGGGTTGTATTTTGAAAGTGCGTATTGCCTTCTTACAAATATTGCTATCACTTACCAATGTGAAACCCAGTAATATTAAGAGATAAACTGTAAAGGCTTAACAAAAGAAATACTGGCACTGTGCAACACCTTATATCATCTTTTTTGCATTTTCGTCAACTTTTGGAAAGCCGTATCTCTAAAACGGTAATAGATGCAAACACAATTACAACGGATTATCATTCAGGATTTCGTTACGCAACTTTGGAATGAAACTAAGTCTTTCGAGATACGATCACTTGGTTTTCAAGTTTTGTGAAGATAAACAAATGATACTTGTACGGTAACAGACAATACCAGAGTGCTATATACAGCTGTTTTATGGTCTTACTTCAACATCTTATGTAGTGATTTATTACATTTGAAAAGAAAGGGTAGTAGTGTAAGTGCGTGAAATGACACTTTCTCCAGGAAAATCATTACAACGAAAGAAAATAAGGCACATAATGGATCTTTTAAATTTTTGTACTGTTCCTTATTACAGAAACGCCTATAGTGAGATAATTTTCCTTTCCTTTCCTAGGAATACCAGGAATTAAGCTAAAATGAAAGCAGGAGATACAGTTTATCGATTCGGTAAAAATAGTAACGTTTCGCTGGATTATTCTCCTTCAAGACTGATTCCACCACTTATTTTGTAATTATTGTTCACTCATGCAGCTGATATTATTGCAACTGCACTTAAGAGACTATCAAAATGGAAAGATTACAGAAATATTGACAATCAATATGAAATTATACATTTTCATTTTGCACGTATTCAACATCGCCATTAAAAACCAGACAGTGAAATCAGCATTGTCTTGCAATTTCCCTCTTACTGCTATCAGTATGTTGCTCCTAAAGTATGGACATAACATGGTTGCTTTTACTACGTCATATTTTGTTACTTTGTTGTTCAGATCAAATGCTTAATTATATGCCAATTTTCTTCTTCAGCATGGATGATTTTAATTTAAATTATATTATATCCATTCATTTTGACATCTCTTTAGACTATATTCAATCACATCCCTTTCGTACTGAATAAAATTTTGAACAGTTTTAGTAATGACGGAGAAACATCATCTACGCTTGTTTCATGAGCTACTGCTTTGCGTCATGTTCATTTAATATTGTCAATAAAGCATCAACAATGCCTTAAAGTTACACAGACTTGTAATCCGTCATTTAGTTCTCATTTTCATTATCGGATGTATTATACACCCGTATAAATTTTAATCGGTTGAGTTTGGTTTTATTAGAGATACATAAAAAAGCTTTGTTGATAACACACATGCAGTGTAGTTCTCTGAAATTTGTAATGAAAAATATTAATTTAAGAGTAGTGCCTTAATGAGATCATTTTTCTCGTAATATAATTACCAATTTGCAAAGCTAACGTTTTGTAGATAGTTGCCAAATAGCTGAATGCAGGTAGCTGAGAATAATGGAGACATCACCATTGTTGTACATTGTTCACAGGCATACCAGTATTTCCAAAAGTCCTGAAATAGGATTAAATTTCTGATTTTAATTAACAATAAAAGGTTAACGTCTCCCTATTCCAGAATCACCACGCAATAAGTTAAGGACACTGTATACTCTATTCAAAGACAACACGTTGAACGTTTATCTTGATAAATTGGTAAATAGTGCAAATATACAAAATGCAACCATAGCTCAACGGCCATACCAAACAGTTTCGGGGAATACCCCTTTCTTTTCAAAATTGACTCACGAATGAAGCTACGGTGGACGGGCTTGTTAAAGTAAGCATACAGATAGGGCCTAATTGTGCTAATCTTCGGTTGATGAACATGATAGTACTACCAGACAAACGATCGTAACAGAACTAAACTGCAAAGTTTCGATGTCTTCAATGTCTGAATGTCATAAACACAGCATAGTTGTCATACGTACAGCATAGCAGTCGTACGTGCAATTAAGTATCTTATTTCAACAGTGATTAGAGTGTCAAAGGGAACTACTGTTTGCTTTGTTATGATAATAATTTTTAACAATGTCATGCATTATCATGCAAATACAAGTTCACCTTGTTATGGTGGTTTGTAGCTTTTTGACCCTTTTAACATGCAATTATGAAATAAGAGCAAAGTAAATCAATATGATGCAATAAACCTGTAGTATGACATCAAAGTCATGTTAAGTTAATGAAACCTCTTAAAAATCTTACACTACAAGAACAGAAGTCCTATGAGGTCATCAACATGAGAATATTATCATGAGTTAAACGAGAAACAAATCTTGGCACAATGTAATGATATAACAAAATGAAATTTCTGTAAAAATTAAACTGGTATGGAATTAACAAAAATGGATGTTCTAGGATGAGAGAGAAAGCTGGCCATTCCATGATTACGGCATTATCGACCGTGTAGAAACACATATTAGATGAGATGGTTCTATGTCACAACGATAAACAGATGTAGGAAATTATGGTATCATCGCTGACTTTTTTAAAATCATGATCTGATACTGATTAATTCTTACTTAATGTTTAAAGTGAATGTTTAGTAACATCCAAACAAGTAGTAAACGATGTGCTATAGATCATAAATTTCTTCTTCTTTTTTCCTTCCAAATGAGGGTTCAGGTGTGTGCTTTATGGAAGGAATCTCCACTTCCAAACTCTACTAACGTGTCGTTCAAAACGACTGAACATGTTACCATAGGACCCTACTAGCAGACTCAACAGTACTGAGTAAATATCTGTAAGGCGATTACTTTGGAAGTTACTTTTGTAGCATTGCCCGTATTTAAATACACGTTCACCATATGGGAAATGTATCAGCAGGAATAAGTTTTATCGTGAAGTTGGAAAATAACACTGCATATAAGAAAACACAGCACGTCTTCTTTTGATGGGTAGTGTAGTATACACTGTACTAGTGTGTAACGATCATATATGTGACTCACGTTACAACCATTAGAGCATAAGGTTTGGTCCTCTTAATGCCCTGCCCTTTAAAAGAACCTTCCATTTCGCTTTACACTGGTGGTTGCATACAGCTGAAGCCCAATCAATTGTAAGCACTCGAGCACTCTAGACATCATCTATGTTTAAAGACAAAAACTTATCATCCCAGACAGTTTCAATTCTCCCAACCACCTACCTCTAGTCCCTCCCTCAGCCTGTCTTAAATTCCTCCACATGTGTGATCAAAACAATGGATCCCTGTGTACGCTGTGTAATACCAGCTGCTCTGCATCTTTCGAATTTGCTGTCAATCTAAGAGTACTGTAACTTAGAACCAGTTGAGAATTTTGCTTTCCGGGAGGTAAAAATATAGCTTAAGGTGACGCAATACAGCCTTTAAGATAAAGCATATATCTACATTGTCAACGCACGCACCATCGCGGCTAGTCGGGGACAATGGAAACTCGGGGGGGGGGGGGATTCGGGTAATCGGTGTGAACGATCCAGTCGAGGATCAAAAATTAAATAAATTAGTTTAAAGGATATTGCTAGTGACAGGAAAATATATAAAACATAAAATGACCAATGATTGCTATGAAATTCCTTCTTCAACTAATTTATTTTGAATTAAACTTTTTTATAGAGTATTTCGTAGCAAAAACGTCCAATATTGTAAAAGAGAAGAGTTTTTATTATCCAATAAAATAACAGCACCATTTCCAACAGGTTTCTTACGGAACCTGAGAGGATCGACGATCTAGGGGGCATTTGTATTCAAAATGTTCTCGTGCGATCCGCGCCAAGCTTAGATAGTAGGCCTAGATGCAGGCGACCTTAAAACTTTTTGCTCCAGTCGATCTTAAGAGCCTTTTAAAGTTAACACGTCACGGCCGAACGAGAGAAAGTGATTTACTATGTGGAAATAATTTAGATAAAAGCATTCCAAATTATTATTTTATTTCATAGATAGATACAGATAGATTGACGTTCTTCTCATCACTGGGAAATTCCAGGTGTGGGATTCCCTGTTTCAAGGCAGGTTGCATGCAGATTCGGACAATCGCGAAGTGTCGTTTTCAGGCTATCGAGTAATGGTGGTGCTCCGCATGGAGAGTCCTACCTGCAGAATGTCCCCCGGCCATACTCCTCTGCTTGAAATCCTTCTCGCGCACCTGAAATGTCCTTTCATAGACCAGTCACGATATCCTGGCGACGACCCTGCCTATGAATCACATGTATTACACTGTAAACGATCTACCGCCTGATGGTAACCTAAAAACGTGTTGCATCTTTGTCAGTTCGTTTACCTATGCTGCAGTCAATGTGACACAAGTGTGATAAAGTGTGATAACAAGAAAAATAATAGTCTTAATTGTGTTAGTTTCAAAAACGTAAAATTGGTGAAAATTGGAGCTATCCTAGCACGCTACTTATTACAAACTAGTTATTTTACATCTCAATATTAAATCATTGTAAGACTTTTCCCAAAGCGGGAGGGTTGCCCCTTCCCTCAGACCACCCCCCCCCCGACCAGTCTGGAGACTTGGATACTATAGCCCCTTCACCCATCACACATGTGCCCCCCCCCCCTCCGATGCTTGGTGTAATCGTGATTGTTAGAGACGGAGGAAGAGGTGGCGCCGTTATTCGATGATAAACTTAATCTGTATGTGATATTCATCATATACGAATGTAAGGACAGAGTAACAAAAGATTTCATTTCATTCTCAAAATAAATGAACACACAAACATTAGAGATTTTAGTATTATTTCATATATTTTCCTATTTCATAATTCTTACATGTATGGTTTTTTGCCTTTACATAAATATATACTGCATTCGTCATTGCTTTTAAATAACATTAAATTCTCCAATAATCCACTGAGCTTTGTCAATTCTAAAGTTGCTCGGGAGCTGTTTGAGTTTTTTATTAATAAACAATATATAAACTGTTAAAAAAAATTTGTCTCCATTAGCCTACTCTCGCCCATCTTGAATAACTGGCCTGTCTTCCTTTAATATAAGAATCGATATCATGTATCAATTCGTGAATGATTGGTCTTTCGTTCCAATCTTCCGCCAAACATTTCTTTCCCAGCTTGGTCAGGAACTTTCCAGGAGACACGTCAATTTTTCCTAAAACCTTTCCTATCGAATAGACTTCGGTATATAAACTATAAGGCATCAATCCTCGCACCACCTCGGGAGCAATCTGTCCGGATTCCTTTAGAATGTCTGCATGTTTATCTTTGGGGAAGTACTCGTACTTGGGTTTATCAGTCCTGCTGACGGCTTTTCCAAAGTCGATGATTTTGATACGAACATCGCCATCTTCCCCCGATGAACCTTTCATAAACATGATGTTGTCTGCCTTCAAATCACAGTGTAGCAATCCTATAAAGTGAATGTCTCTCATGGCGCGACATAACTGAATGGCTACACTGAACGATGATGGACCATTAAGCCCTTTGGAGATGATGACGTCCTTTACAGTGGTACATTTGAACGTAGTTGGATCACCGACAAATTCTTGGACAAGAACAGGAAGATCGGTATCTTTCCCGATTCTTGAAATACCAAGCAGTTTAGGAACGCAGTCGAGTTTATCGAGGGATGTTAACATGGAAACCTCTCGATGCAAATCCTGTCAAAGTGAAAAAAAAAAATACATAAAAATCAAAGTCACGAACACAAACTTTTAAAAATTATGAGAGTTTTGAATGATTCGATTAAATCCTATACTTTTAATAATTTACACTAAGGTGTTATTTCTGTGACACAGTAAGTGCACTCATCATCACTCTAGGTATGGTGGGATCATCATATTTGTTTACTGGAATATGTTGTTTCACATAGAATAATATGCACTACTTGCTGTAATTTATTATTTTACAACAAGAGGTGAAATTTAATAGAACATAAGCACTATCCTGCTCCGGGGAGAGGGAATGGGGAAAAGGATATTTATTTTCTGTCAGTCAGAAAGATCATTAGGAAACAGGAGATAAGATAGGGATAAGATTGCAAATAATAAAAGTAACACACGAAAAAATTTGTTTAGTTTGACCCCCCTTCTCTCTCTTTCTCACCACCACCACCACCACCTCTATCTCTGTCTCTCCTTGTTTCTCCTACAAAGGTATAGGATGATTTTGTTCCAAACATCAGAAGAATAGTTGTTCTTGCAACCTGTACACTGTACCAATGATTTTTGCGAGATGGTGTCCTATTAAGAAACTCTACAATACAAAGTCGAATTAGACAACTAACGACACAAACCTTGATAATTCTCTTGTCATCTCGGTCTTTGTGATGAACTTTGACAGCACATAACATTCCAGATGAGAGTTGCTTCATCAATCTCACCTCTCCAAAGCATCCTCTCCCCAGAATAGTCGGCTTGCTCACCTTGTCACAAACATCTTCCAAGTCTGTCTTAGGTATGACGTTACATGTTGATGGTAAGTTGTAGTCAGAAGGCCTAAGTGTCTTAGAGGGCGAACTGGTTAGAAAAGAGATGTATAAAATGTAAGAATGATACTAGTTTCATAGAAATTAGATTATGTCCTATGTAGGTTTGAAGAAAGTGTACGGCCGTTACCATGGAAACCGATATTTTCCACAACAAATATAGCGCTATCAATACCACACGAAGTTTACCAATAAGAATTTACCTTAAAGGGTAATTTTTCACTTAAATGACCATATCATGTGAGCAGACAACGAGATTAACGGTACTTTTTGTAAATGTTACATTATTTACAGTTGATTGAAGTGGTGAACTCTGCAGCTATCGTCGAAGCTAACTATTGACTCTTACCAAGGTGCCTTTTATTTGGTCAAGACAGTTGCACTGTCCCACTTTACTCTTGTTACTCTACCAATACGGATACATCCTGCAGGCCAAATGATTTAACCTACCTTTGCATAGCATGATCTTGAATGTTCCACAAACCAGCTGTGTCATTTTGAAAGAGATTCTAGAATGAATGGAATGAAGAAAAGGACATTTGTTACTGCAGACTGCATTTGTGCCTTTTTTGTTACCTAAGTCGGTTCAAGCAATGGAGAGGATCAGATAATTATCAGCCGAGCTTTTAAGTTGACGTCACTGATTAAGTTGTGAAAACCTTTTTGTTACAGATTGAAATATTTACTTGACTAACAGAGTCTCCTATCATTTTCCTACTAATTAGCTCTGATAGGCCATTTTAATCCTTTTTGAAAGGAAAATAGTAAATTATGTAACATATGGACATATTTTATATTACTATCCATTGTCACCGATATTTGAGTTTTTAAATTTTTTGTCTGCTGCGCCCTCACATGGAATACTCACATATTGTGGTAGTGGTTGGTGTAACGAGGCATTGTTGTTCTGCCCCAGTCCGGTTGAAGACCTCTTGCTAGTTATTTGAAGCTTCTGGTTACATTTCACTGGTGTCATCGGTTGCCTCTGTAATTGGGGAGGTTGAATACACGGTTGCATCACATTTGCATTATTTGATCCACAGTGGTAGAACAGGTTGGAATCCCACCAATTGGTTCCACAATTCCATGCAGGCATGACAGGTTGAATCATTATTGGCAGCTGTGCATTGTGACTATCGGCGATGACGGGTTTTTGGGTTGTGGTTTCATTTCTGCCATTAGATCCATTGGTTGTCTCGACCGCTGGTGGTGGTATCATTGGCTGTTTGGGGTTGCAACCCTGAGCAGTGGGTGTGGTATTACTCCTGGTTGCATTCTTCCATGGTGTGGGATGGTTACGTTGTAAATGACTCTGTGGCGTTCTAGATCTTGTCAGCTCCCATCCAACATCAGAGCTAATAACATCCAGTGAGTGGTTAGTGCCGACAGACTTCGTGTGCACCATATAGATTTCTGAAGAATGTTGCAACTCTTTGGAAAACTGATGCTGATGTAACAGTTCGTCAGCATATCTAAGATTATCAGCCTCACACGACAAAAGTCCCGAAACCTGCTCACTGCCTCCATCTATGCCTTGGCTCACAACCGTTTTCACAACAACTGGATGAAACAGCGGTGGTCGTATTGGTGAGTTGGTCTTCACACTTTCGCAGAATGTAGAAGCATCCGTGAAATGAAAGACGCAATCTGGTGCATCATCGACCCAGGTATGGCCTCTGATATCACGTCTTAAGGAAGCCACCTTTATTGCCGGTACATCGATTGGTACAGCTAGAGATTTACTAGAGGCCATTGGTGCAGGTTTAACGATGCACATTGATGCTGGAAGAGGACGGCGACTGCTGAGACTATCTGGTGCTGAATGACTCCACCTGTTAATACCTTCCCTTGTCATACTACCAACAATTAGAGATGTGCAATTTTGTCGGCTGGAGATGGAAAATTTAGCGAAATAAACAGTTGTCGGTGCTGACTGGAATCCGGTAGATCTATCTTCAGAGGAAGGGATGGTGACGCTCAGCATTTGGCAACTGACTGTAGTTTTCGTATTCAGTGGAGTTGTTGGTATACCTTCCTTGTTATCGATGACGCTCAAAGCTGATGGTAAGGATTGATTAATGAGAATGTCTCTCGAAAACATTAAATATCCATTTTTAGTGTTCTTCAGATTGTTGCTGAAAGTACCTCTATTAAATTCAGCAATGCTGACACCGCGGCAGCTTTGATAGGTAGGCATGACCCTTGACCAATGACTTGAAGGACTGAGTGATGTGCATGATGAAATGATATCAGTCTTTTGAATTGACTGGAAACCTGGGTGAATGTCACGCTTACAATGTGCCTGGGCACGATGGTATGGGACAGAGGTTTGGATGTCACCCACGTTTGGTGATAGGCTTTGTGAGATGGTGGCCGATCTTAATGGCAAAACTATGTCCTGACATTGGACTGGTTGACTAGTATGACGATGAATAGTGACGTCACTAGAATGACAATTCAGACTCGTCGTCAATACTGGAAGAGCGGTCTCTTTGCAAGAGATGATATTTACATTTGATGTGACTTCATCTTCACCACATCTGCGAGATACATATCTCGTTTGGACGAAGGAATCAGAGCACAATGAGTTGTGAATTTCAGAAAGGCCTCCAACTGACAATGACTGATTGGACATGGTGTGATGTAGAGCAGCTGTGATGTTTGGTGAAACTGAGTTTTTAGCTGGTACTAGCGTCTCGTCATAATGGTACTGGTTGAGGTGGTGTGTATCCCTGATGGGGGCTTGAATATGGTGCAGTTTGGGTTCAACCCTCCTGGTGGTATTGAGGGAAGATGGTTTTCTTAAGAAGGCGTTTTCGGTGGATTGATTCTCATCTAAGATTGATGAGGACTTCTTTGAAGGCGTGGCACGCGTGCCTTCAACTTCTCTGAGAAAACTTAAAGGATGTGAGGACGGTATCTTCATCTCACGTGATGCAGTCATGTGACTGGTATCTTGTATCGGGCCAAGATATGGAAGACGACGTTGAATAGGTTGAATGTTCGTGAAGGTGCATTCATCGGCAACCAATCCATTATCATCGTCACCGTGTGTACGGCGGCCGCAACAAGTAAAGGTACAGAATACCTTCTTCCAAACTGGACGTCTGAAAATGAAGCGAGAAGTGATATTGCACTCAGCGACAATAGTATTTATTTTTGTGCATGTACCGAACATTTTTGTACACCATTACAATATATTATCAATTACCACGTTATTCACAATTTGATACCAACCGGGGTCAACTTCTAAAAAGGTAGGCCTAAAGACTGTTTAGATAATTAGAAATGGGAAAACGATCTTCTAGAAGGAAATTCATTTACAATTGTATACCTTCATTTCATGAAATCGCATCAGACGACATCCAGGTATATAAAAACTTTTTTGTCTGTGTGAGCGCACATGGCAACACATTCTGTGCAAACCGTTACATGATATGATAAAAAAACTGCAACTGATAACTACTGCCAAAGAACCGATCACAACAAGCTTCTACGAAATTTCAGCATTACTTGCCTGCTCCACTTAACATATTTCCTTTGCTATTTAATCACTGGTTAAGATTCAGTCTTTTTATCCAAATTTTCTAAAATCCTACTCTGCAGTACTCATTACATTAGGCTAGTGTGTAATGTACCACTAGCTCCTCCCATCGTCACTTCATTTCCTTCATAAATATTACATAATACGGATCAGAGATGCGGCTATCTTCATATCTTTAAGGGGACTGAAAGTCCGAAATTCCGACTGTTGGTTTGATTCAACTGAGTGGCTACGCCACCGAGGCAGTGCCGGACATTACGAATACCTTATCAGGAGGGGATTCAGAATTTTATGATGGAGTGGGTTTAGTCTTCACGAAGAGGACACTATCAGGCTCGGCGGAAGGTAAATAAAGATTGAGTGGTGGAGTAACATCAGGACTATCTAACTAGAGGGCCGCCATTGGTTGGAGCAGAGCCACCGCCACCTCCTCCCCTCCTCTTTCTTCGCAGATAACCGGAAACGTCACTTTCCGGATGTACTCGAGCTGCATGTACCCAGCTTTGAATATCATGTCTGTAATCTCCAACCCCTTTTTCCACGTGGGTTGAGGTGATACAACAATCATAATGAATTATGCCTCCTCTTTCATTTTTTTTTTTCAATGAAAACTTGGCAAGTATCTGGGAGTTGAACACGTAGGTGATCGGATGCCTAGAAATTTGGGAGTGAGGGGAGATTTTTGCCCCGATTTTGTTTGTTACTAATTAGCAAAATTATTATCTAAGCGAAGAGCCACCATGTGTTGGGGCAAAGAAGGCGTACAAGAAAATTTGGGGATTTACAAAGTCCCTAGATAGATGAAAACGGACTTTCCAGAGTGTTCTAGGTTACTGGTACCCAGCTTTAAAATAGCGATATCATGTCTGCTACGTGAAAAACAATCTATGAAAAATGGAGATATGGAATATCTAGGGAAAAGCCTAACGAGGAAGTGATTCAAAATCCTCAGTGAAATTTCGAGAAAAAAAAATAGTTGGTTAAGCAGAGAGTGAACGTGAATAGAGTTTTCAGCAGGGGTGGGGGTCTGGCCTAAGGGTGTTGCCCTTTTCCCCTCGTCGCAAACAGTACTATCTAAATGGAGCGCCACCATCAGTTAGCGAGGAGCGTATCAGAAAATTTTGGCTTTACAACCAGAACCCCCTCCCCCGATAGCCGGGGACTGCACTTCACAGGTGTCCTGAGCTAGGTGTACCCGGCTTTAAAGTAAGGATCTCATCTCTGCAATTCCCCAATTAATGAGAAACACATCATTCTATGAAAAAGGGTAATAATTTGGATTGGGCTTATCTTGAATATTTACGCTGTGGTAATTTCCGGAAAAGTTAACTCCAGAAAAGTTAACATTGTATACTTTCTAACGATAACAGTCTTTTTCTTTTCGAGACATTTACAACTAGGTCAACTGAGACTCAATCTGGTGCAATATTTGGCATCTTTGTATGCCATAAAATTTGTTACAGACTAATATATTAAAATTTCCAACTGGTATTTCAGAGTTTTCCAACTTTCGTCGATCTGGTACTGATAATGAATTATACCTTTTCAGCTGATTTATTGCAAAATTATTTTCTTACCTTTTATGACATGTTTGGGTTGAGACAGATGTTTGTCTGAAAGTACCTCCGATTGACATTGTTATAACCGACTGTAAGAAAAGAAAGAAAGTGTCTAAAAATATTGCCAGCAGCACAATTTGAAATGAACTCACAGTGAAATTTCCTGTTGAAAAATTTACGTTACGGTGCATATATCTGGATATTTCCAGGACATTCTTCATTTCTTAACTAATTCCTAACAAACGTTTAATAAACTCCAGCTCGAAAACATGCAAATTAAGAATTTTATGGATTGATTGTTAATATTCATGAGTGTCCCATCGACGTTCTCCTCACTTCGATAACTGAGACTCCCTCACCAACCTTTGACAAAACAGTTCCTCCTATATAACTACCCATGTGATTTCTCTTTCCTCATAGAATTTATTCGTGTAAAGAAACATGTGCTTTTTCAAGGTTTAGTGCACTTATTAAGCTTGTAGTTGTTTTTTTTTCTATTTATTATTACAGCTTATTATAATAATGTGACCATTCTCGTTAATATCACATATAGCCTATACCGCCTGGACGTTGCACCGGTTTTTCGGTCTAATTCGTACTTTCCGCTGTCTTTCGGACCAGATAGAGCTATATCATGCTTGGTTTGATTGAAAATAACAGGAAGGGGGAAGGGGGGGCGTAATGCTCTGGTCACTAGGCTATGGCACCTAAAAACTTCACTTTTAATGAAACGGAAACGGAATGACAGGAGTACTCTCTTGTAACCTTGCGAACGATAATATCTCATATCAACAGACAGCTGAAAGTTTACTCTCTGGAGTGCAAATGATCTAAAGTACTTACCGGAAGCAGAGTTGCAGGGAGATCCAGGGAAAACTGGTGATATAATCGCTGTACTAATCGCTTTGAGCAAGTACGTTGTGTTCGTTATGCAGGAGCAAGTTGAACTGAATCATGCACATTATCATTGTTGCTATGTTTGTGTCTACATTTTGTTTATACGGTATTTGTGACGTAATGAAGTTATACGCATTGTAGACTGCGCCATGATCACAACTGTGCGCGCCTTTCTTCCATCTTTTATCGCAATGTTTGTACTAAACTTTTGTACAGGGAGACACCCCAAGGAGGTTGTCGCGTCAAATTAAACATACAGACAAAGAGTTTATTGGGAGGGTAATGATGAATCATATGTGGCGCGTACAGAGCTTCTTCACCGACGTCACTGCGTATCTACTTGACTGCCAGGCGTCCATTGTAAAACAAGAAGTTCACGTAAATAAGGCTCACATGTCATGGGCGCGTATCGATAACACACTTTTTACGCATGAGCTAAGAAGAGTATTCATTGAATACTCTTAGCGCATGAGCATGAAGGACGCCACTACATCACTACCATCATTTGAGGCATCACATTAAGCACATTATTGCCATAGTGGTTTCTACTGATAAAGTTGCTTTACTCTGACTGAGCCCAATAAGATACCTATGGGGAATATATTCGATATGAAAGATGAAGACCTTATTCTGTGTTTTCCCTTTCCATCATCGAGAGAATAGTAGTTACAGCAACCTAGTCTGTCGTATGTCTAATATTTCTTCGTTTTCAGTAAAATACCTTTTACCAACTGGTACAAAGCAAGTCCGTACAATGTGCGGTGATCGGTTTTTCTTTTAACGGTAGGCCTCACCGTCAGTTAGTAAGTCTCTAACCTGACTTGCAGATCGCCAGTGGTAGTGGACAGGTTGGGGGGCCTCAGTTTTCATCATGAAAGAACTTAGTTTTGACAGTTTTGACCACGTTGCTTCAGACTGTTCTGATCTACTGCGCCTTAAACCATAACTGGGGAATGGGAGCCTAAATACAACTTTTTCCACTTTGTATGTTGATTGAGAAACTGATTAGGGGCTTAGCAGTTGGATAACAATCACTCAGATAACACTTCATCTTAAGGCAGCGACCTGCACAGCCTAGGGTTAGATGGGTGGAGAGGCTATAGAGTATCTCCTTTTCCTGATCGACTATCATGGGCAGAGGTATCCCTGTGAAAATTTTAGAATCATATACTCATTTGAGATGCCAAATAGTGCAAGCTATGACTAGTTTTTAATGAGCAGTAAGGTAGGATATATTCTCCATTTTCACAGATTTTAGGTTTTTAATATTAAGATTAAGGTATTGACCTCCGTAAGTAAACAAACTGACAAAGTTACAGAAAGTTTTGAAGTGTAATGATCAGTCATTACAGGGTAACAGAGGTGATGTTTACGCAGTTGCGTCACGTGCACCAGGTCAAGTGATTGTTTGTCACATCGCCTATGACGGAGAGCGCGTGTCCAGGATTTTCAGAAGGGAGGTGTTTGGCCAGAGGACATTCCGCTCGAGCAGGAATATAAAGGAAGCCTAGAATTGTGGGCCTGCAATGTGCAATAACAACTATCGGGGGATTGCCTGCGTACAGAGATCAATGATTCTTTCAACAAAACGTTCATTTGCTCATTTTTTCCCAGAATTTCTGATTTGTTCACATTAACATTAGTTTAATCGTTGATGCTTCGAAATGATATGTCTAATTGTAAACAACGTATGAAATGCCGATTATTATTCGAAATACATAATTTTTTAACCATTTCAAAATTTTGTGACGTCATAACTTGGGGAATTTTCCCCCAAACAATGAACCACGTAATGTCTACACCCACATGGTATACTATAGCTCCTAATAAAACCAATTCTTCCCCTCCTGCTACCTATGACATGCAGCTCCCAGAAACGAGTTTACCCGTGTAAATATATTTGTTACTACAAGTAATTCTATAAATTACGTATATTTGAAATGAGAAAAACGCAATTTTTTTGAGGGGGGGGGGCAAAGAATCATCTTCATAAATAGATGATTTACGACGAAAGCAAGACCCGGGTGTACCTAATTAAAAAGTACTCAGTAGGTGCGTAAAAGTGTGAACATCACAAATTCAATTTAGCCAGATCTCAAAAACCTCGAACACCACAAAACGATAAAGATTTAACTTTCATTGTCTGTCATCCCAAACATTCATTAATTTTAAATATATATTTTCACATATTGATACTCAGGTAGAACTTTTACGGTGTTCAGGAAGTTTGAGTCCAAATTTCAAAATGGGCCCTAGGGTCCATATCTTGTGAAATAATGCAAAATACTGACCTCTAGTGTAGTCAATGCTTAACAGAGTTGACAGTATCGTATAGACGATGATCTTAGCATTTTTTTTATAATGATTCTTTGTTAGTGATCTGCATTAATAAAGAAGTTTTGGTCCATGGTTCAGTGCGGACCCTTGACCCATTTTACGGAATTCTGCAAAATACTTCTCCTCCTTCTTCTCCTACAGATTGCCATATGTGTGGACTAGGTTTGTCTTTATGATACTCCGTCTGTTAGTGGCACATTACGCATGTACATAAATTTGGGTTTAAGGCTGTAGATGGGTCCTGAAGCCCATCTTGAGCTTTGGGCGCAGTATTTCTGAACACCCTAAAGGTGTCACTAGCAGAGTACCATTATGTCAAATCGTCAATATTAAACAAAACAATGTGCAGGATTTCATAAAATGTGCCACAGACTTATGACCTCATTCAATTCATGAACACCCTGAAGGTACCACTAACAATGCATCATGGTGACAAACCAATAAGATTGGATATGAAAATCTGTAGGAGACTGACCATTATGCACAATTTCATAAAGTTGGCCATAGGGCCCACATGGTACCTCGCACCAAAATATCCTGAATACCCCGAATGGCCCACTACCTAAGAAACATTGTATGCAAGTTTCAAACAAAGTTATGAAAGTATGTGCTTGTAAAAGCATTTTCAATCTTTGTGGAGAGAAATCTAATGTATGAATTTGCTCCTAATATGACATCATATGATGTCATACAGAAAAAAAGATTTTTCAAAGGGGCGCTTCCAACTGTGAAACTTAAAACTTTTATTGCATAACATCGGATGATTTTACAAGGACACCAAACTGACGGAGGTTTTTGATACCATTTTGCCTGAATATTTAGAAAAAACAGTTTTATGGCATTTTAGTCTACATGCCATGACCCCTTTAAATTTAGTAGAGAGTGTTTAGTTGGTCACCGATGTTCCCCATATGTTCCCCCATGTAGCACCCCACCCCCTCCCCGTCTGTAACTATTTTACTCCCCCACTTTCCGGAACCTGATACGGAGTCTGTGTAATCAGATCGGTTTTATATTTTACTGTGCAAACAGCTCATGGGGAAACTAAAAACTACTGGCTCTATTTATTGCTTTTTTTTTTTCAACGAAAAAACAGAGAGTGAAAAAGGTAACCAAATTCTTTTGTTCAAAATAATCAGTTTCGCATTCCTTTGGCCACAGGATCCAGACACATTGAAAATATGCATATATGTTGCAGAGAGTTGTGCAGGTACGTCCAGTCTGACGTCACATGACTTGATACGGTATAATCCAGGGGCTAAGCCAAAGAACTTCTGTGGGCTAAGCTTGTACAGTATCTTGGACTGAGTGTAAGTAAAGGCAAACTACAATTTACAGGTCAAAACTACAACCATTCTCACAATTGAGCAGCAATTTGATTGCGTTGTTCTGAAACGTCCAGGTACGTCACTATCAAGTTCGTTTTTCCAAATGTTCATTTGATGACTCCTGAGTCTGTGAGATTGAAAGGAAAGATAAACTTAGACTATGCAATTGTTAGGTAAAATTCTGATAGGCCCAGTTCCACGAAATTGACAGTTTAGATTGAGCTGATTGATAATTATAGATATAGCCTAGGCCAAAGTCATTGTTGTAGTTGTAGGCCTTCTTACGTTAGTCCTTAGGCCGGGACCAGATAGACCGGTGGTCACAAACGTTAAGATTAAAATGTTGCAAGGAGTAACTGCTGAATAGCCCGGCCACTTTTTCGATGGAAATTTGGTGTGGAGTCGCGGTCTAGGCTAGGTGCATGACCATTTGTAAGTCTTGGTGGCCTGCTGAAACTCCAATCTGCAGTGGAGTCATGGTCGCGGTTCTGAACACAAACATTTGCACCGGACATCATAGTGAATGACCCAATACATCTCTCTGGGACTTCAATCTGGAATGGTGTCACGTTCGCAGTCCCCAGTGGTTGTTTATCCAGCTACATCATCTTGTGCATAGCAGTTAGGAGATATTCTACTGGGACTGACATCTGAAGTGGAGTTGCGGTCATGGTTGCGGTGATGTAAACAAATGATTGGAAAAGTCTTGGTGGCCCACTGAGACAACAATCTGGAGTGGAGTCGTGGTCGCGGTTGCAGTGATGAAAACAAATCATAATTGTGATGTCATAGTGAATGATGTAATACAACTCACTGATGGGACTCCAGTGTGGAGTCGCAGTCCCAGTCGTTTATCCAGATGACTGCGACCGCGCCTCCAGTGTCTTGATGGTGAAGGATTTGGGGCAGGGTATGCTGCAGTTGTACCTGATGCAATATGTTTCTCTGAGATATTGGCAGATACATCTGTTTGCAAAATTTGTAGGATTTAACTTAGGAACTGCACAGAGCATAAGGTGGTATGTCAGTAGGCTTGTACCACTACCAGTATGTTAATCACATGATTCACATCAGTTTTGATCGTCGTTATTTGTACTGTATATTGTTACCACGACGAATGCCAAAGAGACCAAATGTTTTACATGTTCCACCGTTTGTGTCCATAATTAAAGCAACATCGAAAACAAATGCAGATCATGCGGATGAACACTATAGTAACTTTTAGCCTTTTCATAGGCTTTTTACTTATGCTCTAAACTTCAGGCTGTACCTAGCTGATGAATGACAGATCAGCAAACAGCTCATCATTTTTTTTCTATTTGTTGTGCTGATGTCAGAAGCTTAGGCTACACCATAGAATAATGTGCCCACAGGTTCCAAGCTAGAGTGTTCATGATTAAGCAATGTGTTGTTTGGAATGTTTATAAAGATTATTCATAGTCATGTTGAAATGACATTACACAGCTTGATTGCTAGTAAATGTACAATAAAGGCACCAAGTTATTGCAAGCACATTGTTCTGTTTGCTATTTCAATTTTGTGGTTGGGATTCTTAATCCAAACACTCAAACACTTCACAATGCTCGACTATTTTATTGTATTTTACTTCATCTACAAAAAAGAAAAAAAATTCAATATTAACTTTGACACAGTGCACATTGGCAAACAGTACACAGGCAGAATTTCCCATCCATTCATTAACAATGTTGTCTGACCAGGTTTTAACTCCAGGAATTAGAACAAACCATTAAATGGCAGCAGTGGCATTGAAGTACTCCTGAAAACTTCATTTAAAAACCTGAATCATGTCACCCCTCACCCTTCTAAGAGTAAACATGATTAGTCCAAGGGTCTGCAGCCTTATTTGATAAAGACATTTTTAGAAAATCATGAACTATGGAATAAGCCTAGTGGCCCTACACTGGACATGCTCAATGAAAGATATATCCTTCAATGAAAAGCACTACATGTGTCACAGAGAAATAGAGGTCTCATGATCAACTTTCAACTATTTGTACCAATTACCCATTAATTCTTCACTAAAACATAATTCTCCCAAAAGCAGGATACACACACCGTTACTCCTGCAGTTTCAAAATTGTGCTAAAGAACTGGCTATACTTAGAGCAGAACAAAACCGTCAGTGGTCTATTTGTCTAAAAATTGCCCACTATTGGGAAAATATTATGTAGTAGAACCAGGTCCTCTGGTAAATGTACAGAACTTTTGTGCAAATAACCATGTTTGTTTTTTTCATAAGAGATTCTTTGAAAAAACTGAATCAGTCTTCTCTCAAATTAGTGAATTCTGACATTCTGGAATTGAACAGCTGTCTGAAAATTCTTTACCATTAGGCCAAAACTTCACTCATGCATCTGACTGCACCAGTGTATCAGTGATGAAGACTTTTCACAAGTACTGTGTATGTTTTCTGGAGGTATGTAACCTTACTTCTGCAAGTTCTCCCTGTGTGAAGTGGATAAGCCTGCTCCAGTTACATCTTGGGACTATGATAAATTAATAAGGCTAGTATAATATTTCATTGATCTTTTTGTCAAGACAAAACTTTTTGATAGGATTTAAGACCCCCCTTAAAATCAGTTTATAGTATGATAAGTTCACACCAACAATTCACTGCTCTAGCTTGTCCCTGCAGATATAAACCCGACACCATGGTAACTTTGGAAGCCCATTTACAGCATTACTGCTGCATTTACTTCAGTACAGTAGCTGTATGTACTACACATTGTAGACCTCAATTGTATACACAAGATAACAAACACATATCTTAACTATGTGCATCTACAACATATTGTTGTTACATTGCATGCAGATGATGCAGGATGTAGTTGCAGTGCACCTTACAGTAGCGCATGCTTATTAAAGGGAAATAGGGCATTTAGAATACACCAATATGACATACAAAATAAATGGCTTTACTGTAGTTGTTGTCTAACCATCCAGCCTCATCAATAAACACCTGCCAAAGCTTCCTCTTCTCATGCCATTTTGCATGTGATGAGTAATGGAAGATGCATCACTTGAATTGTGAAAAGTTTGGGTGAACAAATTAGTGTTGAGCAACAAATAACTGAATTTTTGTCTTTGAGAAACTTATTTCTTGGAAAGAATGCTACTGTCCTTACTTATTTTGAGTAATCTATCATTCTGCATCCACAAACATTGGTTTTAATAATATGGATGTTTTCTGTAAAATAAATGCCCTATTTCCCTTTAAGTAGCCTATACACAAGTTTTTACAGTATTTGCTGGCATATTAGATTATGCATCCTACTACGAGTCATCAAGATTTGGCTCAACTAACTGTGCATCTACATTTGTCATGGTGCCAAGGTAGCCAATGACTACATACCTACACTAGGTAAACTGTATGTGATATTCTCACCTTGTTTTTACTGGCTGTAGGTTTACATCAGGCAGGTAGTAAAGTTAAACTTTTGCTTTCAATTTTTGCAGGTACGTCAGTCTCTTGTGATACATCTTATGGCTTAATCTGGTAACAACCATGTATTCGACAAATATCGGACGATTTGTGGGGAAAGTGGCAGTCTGCACAGGTGCCACCCAAGGGTCAGTCATTAATTAGTTGGTCCACTTATTTCAGAAACACACCATGCACTGGTCAGAAACACTGTTCAGTTCACATTCTATGGTTGACTCACTAACTTGTAAAGAGTGTATTTGGGGAAGTCAGCAATCTACAAAGTATAAGGAAGTTCCAAGTCTTAGCACAATTGATGAACTTTTGTTCTGTAAATTTTGACTGTTGTGCAGTGCTTCTTCAATTTAACATTGGCCACGGTAATGTCAGCTCATTTTGATACTGTCGGTACGGAAAGTTACCAAAGTTTTTTTTTTTTTTTTCGCTCTGTATCTGGCTGCTTCCAACACTTTGTGCAGATGCATTCAAAGTAAAGGTCTTTACATATTGTAAATATGCTCGTGAACTGCACAAAAGCCAAAACATAAAAAAATACAGAAGTTCACTTGAGCAATGAGAGTGCTTATGTTGTAGACTGGCGTATGAAGCATTGATTATAAGTACTTTTGCATATACTTGTGTTCAAATGCATGCTACAGTATGGGCTCAATGAAGAACGTTGTCAGTGATAGATATAAAGCAAAATATAAAAAAAAACAAGACGATACCCTTTCCCTTTTTTTTTTTTTTTGGTTATTTGATGCTCTCTTTAAAATCTCAGTTTCACTTGCACCTGTAGACAGTCTTGGTTTGCACTTTTTTGCCTGTCAAAAGTTTGGTCCGTTTTTTTTTTAACCTGCTCAGAATTGGATTTGCCACTGCGAAGAGGCTCGGTGAGGAAGGAGCGAAAATCGTCATCAGCAGTCGTAAACAAGAAAACGTCGATGAAGCTGTCCAAAAGCTAAGGGGTTTCAACATCCAAGCAACTGGTGTGGTATGCCATCAAGGGAAGCAGGAGGACAGGAAAAGACTGATTGAACATGTGAGTCAAAAAACGCTGCTTGATAAAGCTCATCCGCAAACTCTTAATATTTTGTAATAAATCACAAAACAAAGGTAATTGTTGTAAAAATTTCCAGACACATTGCCTTTTTTTTGGACAAAAAAGCCCTCTTGTTACACATAGAGAGACTTTTTACACAGTGCTGATAAAGATATTTACTCCCCTCTCCCCAAGAAAAAGAAAGCGTTTCTTCAGAGCCCTCTTTTGGAGACATCTACCGCTCTGGCTGTATTAAAGAGGATTTTACCGGACCTGATGTATTGCGCTTTTTGTGTAAATTGAACCATTCAGCTTGAAAATACTTATCAAGATATCATATCTGGATCCTGCTTAGTGCGAGACTAAGGTAATTTTAATGGTTTCGAGCACTTTTATTTGGGAAACTGAATCATGCAGTGCTATTAACCAACCTGTGAAGAACAACTTTTCAAACCTCCAAATTGCTGCAACAAAATGTGAACAGAAGGCTTATTTTTTCTGCAGTTTGAAATTAGGTTTGAAGCATGAAGCCATTCATGAAATGATACCAGTGAGAAAATCTCTCAGTATATTAAATTTATGAAAATGGTAAGCTTATTAGATCTGCTTCTTTATTCTTTGGTATTTTCTGTGAAAATATTATATATTTGCATGGAGCTAGTACAGCTCCATGCAAGTACTATAAATCTATAATGTGTTGCGCCATTCCATTTGATGTAAAATGCGATTTATATAATGGACTACTACTTCCATTTGTAGCATGCTGACATTTGCAATACAACTTTTAAACTTGCAATTTTGGAAACTTTTGATATTGTCATCTCAAGAGTAGATTGAATCAAAGTACTTTATGAGAAAATCTAGGAAGTTGGTGCACAATGAAACAAAGCCTTTAAAAGTTCTATGTATCATAAATGTCATGCTTGAAATAAGTGTAAGGCATGTTCTTTAACATGTCCTAACAAAAGTTTCACAAAAATTCAACTGAAAGAACTCTACAAGTAGCTCAGCAGAAAATGTGCAGCCTTTGTCTTTATGTTTTTATGATTTCTTTCTCAATGAACAGGCTTTGTCAACATTTGGAGGTATCGACCTGTTATACGCCAATGCCGGTGTCAACCCTCACAAGGGCCACTTCTTGGATGTAAGTAAATGTGTTTGGATTGTCTGTCAGAGAATACTAATTCAGCTGGCTGCATTTTGAACGTGATCAATTCTGCTCCACCTCATGAGTTTATTTCGTATTGTCAACAAGCATCCAGGACCCTGCGATTATTCTAACAGCTCTCACACAGTAAATATGCCATGAGCAAATACAGCACTATGACTGTGGCAAAGAATGCTATGACCAATCAATTCTTTGTTTATAAAAGAAAGTCAGATGTTGTCCAATCACAATGATGCTTTAATAATGGACATCTTTGTGTTTGATCTGATGGCATAAGTATCCTATTGAACAAACGGTGTAGAAGGTAACAATAGCCTAAACCAACATTCTGTGCCACGGTCTCACCTAGAATGCAATAATGAGCTATAAAAGAATTTTAATGGAAGTTCAGAGGGTGTCTATCTTGGTTGATGAGCCCATGCACACAGAATCTTTGATTAGTCAAGACTGGGCAAGTGATGAATGCATACTGGAAGCATGGTGGATTAAATTTAATTGGTGTCCATATATAGTCCAATGCCAATAAAAACCTTTTGTAATTTTATCACACTGTGTACATGCTAATTGTTGGAAGGGAATGATGCACATAGTTAACTCAATGGAGAAGTCCCATTGACTCTTAGTTGCAGCTTATTTGTTAAAATTTGCTGTGGGGTGTTGAAAGTAAATGAATGTTTTGTTTAATTGTAGAAAAGTGCATTGAATTAAAAAGAAAATGGTAAAATTTTGCCACAAAAACTGTGATAGGACAGTTGTTCAAATCCCTACAACATTTACAGTACTTTTAATTGCTTCACTGATCACAGAACATTATACCTTCATAGGCCATTATATTCTTCCTTTGGCCATTCCTAATTTCTGTATATTCTCTTCTGAGTGTTAGGAGTACTTAGAGGGTACCCTTTATATGTTGGAAGCATATTTTACAATTAAACTTGTTTACTCTTCCCAGCAAAATTTACCCCAGCATTACCTGTTGTTCTACCTCTCATAGTACGAAGTATCTTCAAATGATTTTACTCTTTAATTGCTTTCTTATTTAATTCTTTACAAGGTAACAGAGAAACAATGGGATAAAGTAAGTGTCTGTCAATTATCCTTGTAATTCTTTTTGTCTTCCCATCAATTGAAAATAAAATCTTGGCAAGAAAGTTCTATACATAGTCCTTACTACTCTCCCCTACTCTTGGTACCTTTGTCTAGCCTTCTTTTCTCCCGTCAGTGAATCAGTTAAATCTCAGACATTAACGGGGAGTTCCCCCAAGATCACCTGGTATAGAATTTCCTCCTGAGTAAAAGGAAAAAAAAGCCAAAGATGACTCAAAGTTCACACAAACCTTTGCAAACATGTTTTAGTCAAATCCAGCGCAAGAGTTGTGTGCACGTTTTAACGAACAAAAAGTCTCTTTATACCTTTTTGCTGCCGTTATCGTTGGTATGAAGTTTGTATCTCAGGATTTGCAATTTTGTAGAGTGTTCCAACAGTGAAGTGTAAACCACCATTCCCTTATATTCCAATTCTCCCAGCTTCTCGATGTCAATCTCAAGTCGGTCTTCCTGCTCATACGTGATGTGGTGCCTCACATGGAGAAACGAGGGTAGGTGTGCGTCTCACGGATGAAAGTTGAGTGTTAACCACCATTGGAGTTCAAATCCCTGGCTGGTTTTGTTCATTCTGATTAGACTGCGATCTCATCAGCTGTGTTTGGGCAGTTTTGAGTGGAGAATTCACACTCATGTGAAAGACAATACAAAGACATCACAGGTATATCACATGTGGAACGCCAAAACAAACTAGTCACACAACGAGGCAGCGCACAAGATGTCATTACAGGACAGTGTTGTATGTTACATGATGCCTTTTAGAATTACTCTGTCTGTTTTGTTGGTAGTTATTTCACGGTTAAATAGTCTTGGTCATTACATAATGACGCTGAAAATGTCACATGGGCACTTTGCACATATCTGTATCATTATGTGGCAGTGTCGTCATACTTTTGTGATGACTGGTGCTCCTGCCATGAAACGATTTTATTGCACACGACACGATTTTCTTGCCCAGACCTGGCAAGTTGATGCTCTCAAGCTGATGTTCCTGGGTACAGTGCACCGTATACATGCCACTGAACTTTATGGTAGGTCAAATTTGCTAGGAGTTCATTCTGTCAACCCAAGGTATATCCTCCCGGACAATTACCAAGGACTGCATCATTGTTTGTGTCTATTTTGGCACTCCATAATAAAAAGTTGAGGTGTTCATGACTGTAAACTGCATGCAAATTTCAATGATTTTTTTTTTTAATTTGTTGTTGCAATTCAGAAGATCTTCTTAAAACCTGTGGAATATTTTCAAAATGTTTACCTTTATTGGAGTTTGAACAAAGGTTACAAACATCTTAAACTTCTTTGTGCAGCCAGAGAAGTTGTGAAAACACAGAATGCTTCTTTGCTTTTTTTTTGTTTTTTATGGGGTTTTTTTGTTTTACTTTTTTTCAAAAGAATCGTTCAGGTTTCCAAAAATGATGGTCTTTATAATGAATTATCTTGGAGTAATGTTCTGATGAGTGTTTTATTTCTCCGTGATGTAGATGTGTATGTTTGACATTTATCAATATTTCGTGGTCTATTTTTGGACTTATTTGGAGAGTTAATTGCCACAACAAATATTTTAGGCCCAATCCAGTAGCACATTAATTTGATTATAAAGGAGACACCCGTTTTAAATGGACCAACCCTCTTTTGTCACAGTGGGTGCTACATTAACATCATAGTTATGCAGAAATGCCTTCACTGAATGTAAATGTGCAAGCTCCAGTACTAATTCAGTTATAAAGCACATCAGAGTGCTGCAGAGTTGTGTACTCAAGCATGCTTAGTTTGTCACCTACTACTGACTGGGTCCATGGATGCGCTCCTCCTCTCGTAAGTTATGGACATGGGTGGTCCTTCTTGAATTGGTACTGTTTGGTGAGGTTGCTGCTCCATCCCTCATTGAAGTGTGCAGACCATCGCAAACAAGAGCCTTTCTGAACTGTGGCCACAATTTAGTTGCATGTGTTGTGCAGCACTTGTGCAGACATCAGCGTACTTCTCTGCGTTATCATTATCGTTGTATTCCTTGAAAGAAAATTGTTGCACGTTCTCTGTTTGAGACAGTTAGGGTGGGGGGTGCAAAATTTGAATTTGTGTATTTCTATGACATTCTTACAGCTTGCATATAGCCTGTGTAAATACCAGTGATAACCTTTCTTGTGTTTAACATATTAAGCTGTTTTTCCATACATCTGGTTTTTATTTTTGTTTTTTTTATCCGTAAAATCGTCGTCATTCATGAACTTCACCTCCGTTTTTAAAGAACTATACCCTTTCCACATGTCTGTCGTCCATCATATGTGTCTGACTTAATCACTCTTTGATCTTTTTTATCCAGACGTATGGATGTTCAGTTAAACAAATGCAAGCACCTCTATTATTTTGAATGTTTCATTTTAGAAAGGAGACTGTATCAATTTTGTCCCGCTGAAGGAAGTGAACTTCACGTACATTAAAAGACGCGTGACGTTTGTATGGTGGCAGCTTAACACTGCAGGACCAACTGAATTGTGTTTTGGTGGCAGTTAAATGTCACTTTGGATAACAAAAGCTAAAAAAAACATAAAAAACATAAACTTGTTTAAGGAGCATAAGACAAACTGTCTTTCCCTCCAGTTATTGAAACCAATTTTTTTTTTACATTTTAGTTGTTTTATAAGTTGTAATCTGGGTTAATCAAAAGTCAGTTTCGTAATTTTAAGAGTGCAAATTCATTTTTTCCTGCAAGAGCGTGAGATGATAGCAGTCCATACCGTTTTCTTAGTACCCTACTTTTCGTGCCACTGCTCAAAACTGACCTTTTCTTTCTCCTTTTTAAACAGAGGTGGTGCCATAGTCACAAACTCTACTGCCAATGCTTACGTACCAGATATCTTGCCTGCGTCTGTGAGTTGTTTTTTTCTTGATACTCCAGTTTTCAGATCATGGCTGATCATTCTTTCCTTTTAATGCAGTCTTTTTGGGAGAGGCCATTTTGTTTTTCTTCTGATTTTTTTATGAGAGTGCTCTCCATCTTCAGTTTTTTGTTGCTTACACAATTGCAAAACCACCCCACTTCCTCCTATGAAAAAAGAGAAGTTTTAAAACTAAAAAAAATATGCAAATAAATATAAAAAGACATCAAGAGTGTTGGATGGCTACTTGTTTTGGGCAATTTTTTCTTTTCCCATTCCCTGAGGATTAGGATTAAAATTGGTAGATTTTCTCTTAAAGGTCAGGGTGTTTGTTCTTAAATTTTCCAGCTATGTCATTTTTACGAATTCATATTGCTGCCCCGTGTAATCCCGATGATTCTTCCAAACAAATTGTACATAAAAGAAGTGAAAGTCTGTAAATAGGAGTTGGCATGTTTTATTTTGCAAGTTTTTTTTTTCTGTAGTGGCCTGTTTTCTGCCTTAAAAAACTCAAACCAGAAAGCAAGGACATCGGTCTCATGGAATTCCTGTTGCCGAATGCACAGCTCACAGCATTTCAGGAGACAGATGAAAAACTGTCAACAGAAAGCAAAAGAAAACCAAAAAAAAACCACAATACTGCGAAATAGCTTCATGCACTTTTGGTAACCCTGCATGCTGCCATCACTTTGTATGCATAGACCAAATTGAAGGGTCATTTTTGGTGGAAGAGGCTCATTTCAAACATAAGGAACATCTCTCTGGACCAGTGGTGCAGTGAGAAATTTGTCAAGAAGAGAACAAACCCAGTAAAAGACTACCTAAGCATAACACTAACATGGTTAGTGAAAAACGTACAGAAAAGAAAACTTCCCAGGTTGCTGGAAATGGCACTTCTTATGCCTAAGTCAAAAAATAGTAGTCCTGTCACATAAACAGAGGGGAAATATCAGCAATTCCATCAAAACATTAAAAAAAAAATACAAAAGATGTTTCAGGGGTGGCTCCCACCTTCTTTGACTATGTGCCTGCTCAGAGTCAGAACAACCTTGGTACAGTGAGGGTGGGCTATATACTAAACAGCAGTTTTGTAATGACTCGAGTCACTTGCGTCAGACTTGCGTCACGATTTTTGAAGACTCGACTTGACTAGTGTCACTGGCGTCCAAAGTCTCGACTCGAGTCAGAAGTTTGAGAAAGTGCAAAAGACACGACTCGAGTCAGTATGTAGAGAGGACTTGACTCAAGTCACTGTGCTAGATGACTACTTGACTCAGGTGCATAGAACGTTCATGTTTGATGTGTATTTTCCCTTGTTTGTGTAAAGAGGGAGTGATACATGTACAACTATAGGAACGACATGTAATTCTTGAAAAAGGGAAGAATAAAACTAGCTGACTAATTTAAGTGACATGGAGAGTGAAAGTACGCTGTGCAAAGTAAAAAGGTGAAAAAAATCTGTAATGGTAGAATTCTTCTTATTTCGATACTCGTTGACATATGGATGAAAGGAGGAGGCACACTTCTCGCTCCAACAGAGGTTTCAGGATCTTGGGTGACCAAGTCAGCATGTTTAAAAATTGTGTACATAACTTGCTTGTCTGATTTGGCATTGTAGGTCAATTGTAGGTTTAATATGCTCAAGTGACTCGAGATGACTCAAATAGGCAGAGTGACTCGTTTCGACTCGTGTGTGGTCGGGGACTCGACTCGAGTACAGTTGATGACATGACTTGACTCGACATGACTAGTGAAAGACTCTGACTCGACTATGACTCGAAGAGTGGGAGACTCAACTCAAGACCTGAACTTTAGTGACTTGATTACAACCCTGCTAAAAAGGGCACAACTGTCTTACAGTTGGGAGTAAATATCTAAAGGGTACTACGAAAACATCTTAAATTACACATAGTGTTTTATTAATGAGGAAACTTTTTGTCAAAGGTAAAGTGTAACTTAAAACTTCATGGGTAAACACCCCCTGCCTTATTCCTCACTTCAATAATCACTCAGAAAAGACCCAGGATTTTGTCATGTATTACCTCTGAGAGGATACGTCAGTGTACTTTGTGGTAAATTATAAATCTGTTGCACGTTGCTGCATGATACATACTGCATCGTAATGAGGTATGTTGCCAAACGAATAAAATGTTATATATATATGTATATAGATAAATACCTCTGATGGCGGTATTGATGAATATGGAACCTGCATAGAGCAGAAAGGTATTAAGAAAAATTGTGTGAAACATCTAATGTAGAACTATCAGACTTGTAGTTCATAACTGGCATACATGCACAGGGCAGTGGCAGTTTGGGGGGGCGGGCTGTGAGTGCATGTAGACCCCTCAAAAATTTTCCCAAATCGATCGATTGTGCCCTTAATATTATATCGCAGACATTTCACTGTTGCTCTTCTCATCACAGTTTTGGCGTAAAGGTTTGCTCTCCATATTGGGAGCACTATTTTTGTGAATCCTTCAGATGGTAGACCCACTCCTAAACTGAGCGAATGTCATGCATCACCAAACAAAAGTCTGTGACCCCCCACTTCCAGAAGGGTGTGATTCCTTTTAATGTAGGGGCAGTTTGAGATGCTTTGGCCTCCATTTCTACATCAGTAACATTTTGTGTTACTCTCTGGTCCGCTTGTTAGGTTTTTACTAGAGACAGGAAGTTGTTTGAAGAAGTGCAAACCTCTAACAACTTGGAAATTTGTCAAAGACAAAGAACTGATTGAATTTATGTTAATTGTTTTTTGGGTTTTTTTTAAAAAGCGACACCAGAATCTCTTGCACCTTTCACTCCTACAAAACACAATTACTCACAAGGCATTGCCAGCATTTTCAAGAAGATAATAGTTAGACAAAACCATGGAGAAATTGTCCTCTTGCAAACCAGTGAAGGATTAATATTGGAACCTGATAGCATTGATTACTGAAGGCAATGCTCCAGCAGGTTTAATCTCTCAGGGTACCTAATGGAATTGACCAAACACTGTATGATTGCAAGCAAACGTTTGCATCAAATGGCCAGAATTATGCTTTCTTGCACTTGAACGAATCTGTTTCATCACTTAGGCATGGAAGATATTTTTACATACTCACTCACTCACTCACTCAAGAATAAACTATGAGTAGAGATAGCATTACAAACTCTGGTAGGTATTTAATCTCCCCTTATTTGGCCAAAACACACTGGACTGGGGTAGTGCTCTCCATGGTGTGAGAAGATCATAATGAAAGAGTAATGGAAGATACTTGAGTATTGTTGGGAGAAATGAAGAAATATCATTGCTAAACACCTCTCTGTGGAGTATAAAATTTCTCAAAATGGACGGTAGATTAAACTGTGTCCAAATGATACAAACTCTATTGGAGGAAAAACAGTTTATCAGACTAGGTCATTTAGAAGCTTGTATGAATGTAAAACGTAGCAGCAACAACGGTGTCAATACGGTCTTTGATTTCACCGCCTCTCCCTCGATCAACATCACCTCATTGCTTTTGTTTTCCTGTTTCCCAAAGTTTATCTCTGGATATGCCATCACAAAATTGGCCCAGATCTCGATGGTCAAGGTGCTGGCTGAGCCATGTGCAGAGAAAAATATCCGGATCAATGCTATTGCTCCTGGTCCCATAAAAACAGCCTTTCTGGATGGGGTACGTCTATTAAAGCTTAATGTTGGTCATAACGCTTTTGTAATTTATTGTCTTTGTGAGTAGATTTGATTTCAAGGTCATTTATATAGCTGCTGACTGAAGCCAAGGGTAATTTCAGATGTGGATCTTACTGCCTTTGTCACTTGTAATCATCATATTACAATGATAATTTTACTTTCATGTTGTTATGTTTCTTTGCAATTGGTCTTCAAAATCTGCTGGTACCTGATGGAACTTTTCTGCCCAGGTCTCAATATTTTCTGGAAGTTTGTAGCCTCATCAAAGTCACCTTGTTGTGTTTTTTGTATTGAGCTGTGCATATCTGTGTTTTGGCAGAAAAGCAACTACACTTCTATCACACCATCAAGCTGACATAAAATGTATCTTTGGCACTGGTGTATAATTCATAAAGCTGGTAAACCTAACTTTAAAAGGTAAACCTCTGCGAGGATTTTGTTTTCACCTGGAGGTGCGTAAATTTCTAATTAAAACTATGAAGGCAACCAGCTTTTTCTATTGTAGAAATAGTCATCATTATTACCAATTGCCAGGAAAGTGGTTGATGCTTTTTGTCTCATATTATATCTCACAAGTGTCCAGCAGAGAAGAACTACCAATGTTGACAGCTTTTACTTTCTTCATGTCTCTTTTTCTTGTCTCCTGAGACAGCTCATACCAGGCATGGATCTAAGCGAAGAAATATCAACCCATGTGAAATATCTGAAAAGGTATTTTTGTCAAATCTCCTTCCAAGATTTATCCTAGTTTTGGTTGATCTTCTTTCAAATGATGTGCAGACACAAAGCATTCATTGTTCGTTGCACAATAGGATCTGAATAACATACGAGGTGTGTCTGAAGAGGTTGTAGGAGAATTCACACAAAATACCACTGGAAATGTAATTAAATGCAGGGGAATTCTAGAGCAGTGCTTCCACTTTCAAGGAAATTTCCTGCAAAACGGTAAATTTCGGGAAATTGCAATGATTTAAGCAAACGTTTCAGGAAATGCCTTTTCCTCATTTTGTGCACAATATCTGTTAGGTCATCTTTATTTCAGGAAATAAAATCAGAATTCTGGGAAATTTTGAGACCATTTTGGGGGGAAATTGTTGATGGATTTGTGGAAACACTGTTCTAGACATCAAACTGGTATTGTTGAGTATCTGTAAGTCTGTAAAGAATGCCACAGTTTGGGGACTCATCACCATCAACCAAATGCTACTTCCAAATGCGTTACAAGAATTATCCTTTTTGATGTGTGTGGAAGTGTGTTCACATCAAGCTGTCAAATGTTGTTAACACATGTAAGTATGATATTGCAAGTGACCACAATACTCAAAAGTTGCTCATTAGAATTAAATAGAGGCTCATCAGCGTAACTAGATAATCTATATGTTCTGATCCATAGCCTACACCTGTATTTCATAGCACTTTTCCTCACCACCTAAAAGTTGGAATTCAGTTTAGCATAACAAACCTTTACAGAGTGAATCAAAATAATGTCATGTATCCATAGGTACATTATCTTTGGTATAATGTTAATGAATTCACTGCATTTTGAGAATAATGTTGTTTATTTCTTCAATTAGTGTAACTCATTTTAGAATGCTTTCACCTGCTTTTCTATCAGACGGCCTACATTAACTGAAGTGCCATATTCGTTGTCTTCAACCAAGGAAATTTACTGGTCATTGTTTGTGTACAATGGTGTGTTAATGTGTCTGTGTTTAGTTGAGAGTGTGTGTGCATGTGCCTGATTCGAAAAAAGAGTTTATATTTATCCCCAAAAAGAGCATCAAGGAATAGGATGTCATGTAAAATCCACATTGAACTTACAGTTTGGTCAACTGATATCCGCTTTTTGAGGCAACTTTTCCTACCATATTGGGTAATACAAGAGAGTGGATCATGTACAAGAAGATGTTTGTGATAAAATGAATAAACTGACATAGTAACAAGGTGATTAATGGAAATAGTTGATAACATTTATGTGGACAGTGTGAACCAGAAGGAAATAAGAGCTTTTTTCCTCTGATCCCACGAGAGAAAACTGAAGAAAGAAAATGTTGGACTAAGCTATAAACACATAGAGGACATAGGTTCACAATCACCTTAAGTCGTCTACACTCACCCACATTTGAGTTTACAGCACAAGTGTTGCTTCAAGCTGGAATATGTGTTGAAAATTCGTCAGTGAAAATCAAATTCTCATGGAATATCATAACCACCCAAAAACAAGAGCATTTTTTAAACCCCATTTTTGCATGCACGAATATTCCTACCCATTCTGTTTGATCTGGTCTGATTTCAAGTAACGGTGACTGACTGCTGTGCTTTCACAGAGAGTTTGAATTTTGTAGGGCGAACAAAAATGTTGAGACAACTTTCACATTCAAATATCTGGAAGATGAGTGCATAATCGTCTTTCAGATTTTGTGACTGATAATCTTCTCCTTGTACTTTCTCTCCCCCAAACAATGATGAAAAACAAAGGTAGATGTCCATTCGATTACCAGTAGAACTTATACTCCAGCTTTAAGATGCTCCATTTCACCATTGATTGCTCTCCATTTTTCAAGTTTTGGATTCTTTTCTCTCTCTAGGAGTGGACAGCCTGAAGAATGTGCAGGGGTGACTGCCTTTTTGCTATCTCAAGATGCATCCTACATAACAGGTGACTGTCTCACTGTCTGTGGAGGGTACTCGCAGAGGCTCTGATTAGACAGTTTTTTTTTACTCAATCGACGTGAGGAAATTCAACATTGACCAATTGCAATAATGCTTCTTGAGAAAATGATGAGTAACTAAAATAACAAGGAAAGCCGAAAAGCAAAGGTCTTTGGGTTTTGTTATCTAAGCCAGCAGAGAAACTGTGATGAAGAAGATGTGTGGGTGACAAAACAAGAGATAATCTTAAGATCACTTAAGACATCAGAGTTTGTTTATAATGTAGTGTGCATGACAACTATCAAAAGACTGACTGATTGGCAATACCACGTGAAAATAAAAATCAAATAAATGAAAATAAAGAAAGACTTTTGGAGCTTACCACAGCATTCAAGTATTTATTGCCAAGATTTGTAGCCAATAGCCACTCGAAAGATATTTATATCGTAAGTCCCTCAAATTGGTGATAGTTTTAAAAGATGAGTAACACCCAACGAAATCACTCCATTTGCATTTGCCGGGATCAGGGATCAGTTTTTGCTTTTCATCTTAGTCTGCATTCCACTTATTGAAACTGGAAGGTTTGCTAATTTAAAATGCACCAAAAGATTGATGTCCCCAATTTGACATACCACCCATAAAGAAAGATGAAAAAAAAAACACCAAGAAGTGAACACATTTTAGGAAAATAAACTAAGTAAACTGAAGTAAGTTTTCACAATCTCTCAGTGCTGATCACATCATTTATCTGTAATTTTAGTTACAACTTGCAGATTAAGCAATTTTGGATGACCAAAATATGTAAATCTAGATGTTAGAAACTATTGTATCCCTGTCACAGTAAGTGCTACCATCTATAAAGATCGCCAGGTTAGTACTTAAGTGAGAGAATCATGGTGTATTCTTAGTAAATAAGAATGAAGAGTGTATTTAAATATGAAGTTTATTTCAATGAAGAAATTCCTTACAACTTGAGTACGTTGGTCATGAAACTGATGTACCGGAGAGGGTGCACGATATGCGAGAGTTGTGGTACAGTTTTGAACACCGATGCCATAAACAACATGTTGTCAAAAATTTTTTTGAAAGCTTCTTAGCGAAGGGAAGGGAACCTTAATCACAAAAAACACAAGTAGTAGGTATCTGGCAATCTATAACATCTGTGGAAGTACATTTGACATCTGGCCAAGATACCCCTTCTTGACATTTTAGGTGTACAATCGTTTTGCAGTCTTGACCTCCCATGATCGCACCATGCCTTTTTATGATTGATACGTCACAGCCACATGATACCAATTGTGTTTCCTCTTCTCTTTGATTTCTTGAAAGTATCAAGTGTTTGTAGGGATCCCCACAATTAACTTCTTCCTGGCTGTGCCATATGAACTTTGACCTCCACCAGAAATCATGGTGCAACTTCTCGCCAAATAGGAATCCTCCAAAACTTCCTGTCATACCATATTTTTTGTTTGTTTGTTTTTGTACTTTTTTTTCAAGGTTTCAACAGTCAGAGCTGTGTTGAACATGAATTACTGTTGATTTCCCTCATGACACACACCCCCCCCCCCTTCTTCAAAAAGAAACATCAGAATGAAGAATTTTTTTTTTTTTCACACTGTAGAAACAGTTGGTTTGGACTAATTTGAAATGTGCAAGCTTGGAATCCATACTTATCCAATGATAAGGGAGAACTGGCAAAAATCCAAAGAAGGGCTAATTTAGGTTGATTAGTTCAATAAAGGGTGTCCTATAGCAACAAAGGTTACAATATTCAAAGTGACATCATGTCACTTTAGCCTAGGAGGTCACAAGGTGATCTGATTCAGGATTTTAAGATTTTTCACGGTTCTTATAACGTACCTTTTAGTACCTTTGGCCGATTCATAATGTAAGTACCAGAAACCATTGCCTGGAACTCCATAAGATACACAGTAGAGTAATTGTTGCCGTCAATTTTTGCTTCTCTCAACGGGTTGTAAATGAGTGGAACGGATTGCCTGAGGACGTTGTTTTTTGCTGGTGGCATGAATAGATTCAACAACGTTTTGGACAAGTACTTAATGGCGGCAGCAGGGTCTAGGAGTCTGTCTTCATATCTTTTTTATTCCGACAGAGTCCTAGATTTGGACTTATCCGTTATGATTTCTTCTTTTTTTTTCAACTAAACATAATTTAAAAGCTTCCTGTACTTAAAGGAATTTTCCATTGAAAAAGATTTAATTTTCGTTAAAATTGCTGGCATTTTGCATCTCCATACCTTGTTCTGTTCGGAAGTTTTGGATTTTTGAACAAATTTCTATTTCAAGGTAGCGTACGGCAACATTGGTAAATATGTAGTACCTTAACAGATTAAGTCTCAGACTGACTTCAAGGAAACATGAGAGATAATTCTAAGAGTCTGTAGTTTTTATTTTCACGATATTTTAATCTCAATTTGCAATGAACCCAATCTTAACTTTTCACTGGTGTCAAATTTCAAGGCCTACGTATCTACACACTTCAGTTTCAAGGATGCACGGGCAGAGAGACTTTTTTTTTTTTTTTAGAAATTTGCCAGTGCACATAACATTTTGTCACAGTCTTTCTTCAAACATCAATACATTGAGTCATGAGCAAGATATTATCGTGGGATTTTGAGTGACGGCAGTGGGAAAAACATGTCAAAGTGAAGCGTAACAACAATGAGCAAAAAAAAAATATTCCATAGCTTAGCTGCTAGCTCTGTCGTTTCCTTCGCAAAAGAAATACTTTACGCATGGAATGCCATTTTCTTTGATGAATTTATCACATTGAGATATTAAGTTTGCAGACGGGATGTAAATTTATCCTTTAATCATGACCAACAGTGGCAGCTGAAATACATTGCATTTCACATCAACGTGTGATTCAGAATGTTGGCGTAGTTCACCCCATCATTTTGACTGAAGTTAGCATTCATGGTAATCTAATCAGTACTAAAGAAATATAATTTCTTCGTTATGTATTCGTGCAGTCTCTTGAAATACTTGCATACGAAATATGATTTATCAAGGCGATTTATACATAGTTATATATGTGAACACAATGTGTGCATTTATAGATATGTGAAGTTGTAAACACATTGAGCATGTGGTTATACAAGTCCACAATAAACGATTCTGTAATTTTAACTTTTGAATTTTCGTTTTCGTTTCAATATGTACATGCCATCAAGATGTCACTTACTGCCCTCCGTAGCAACTACCCGCCTGAAGTTTCGTCCGCATTTCATTTTTGAAGCGTGCCAAAATACTCGACTAACGAACGTAGAACAATCACTATTTTTGGTCACGGGTTTTTGCGTAACCGAAGCAGTTGTCCCATAATTTCTGGGTGGAAAGCGTGACATGGTTGAAAAGCTCTCTTATGTAGTGTAAGCTCATCCGAAGTACTTTCTTCATGAAATTATTACCACCCGAAGTGGCTTTTAGCAACGACACCTTAAAGCGTGACAAGGCCGCGACAAAATGCAGCGGTGTGTCGTAAACAACTCCAGTAACGATGCTCACATCAAACTGGATATATTGCTCAAGAAAAAAAAAACTTGCTAATAGCAAAGTCGGGGATACAATCTACAACGTGGGGCAAAAGATGCTATTTGTGGCTTGTAATTACCAAGTAAGTGTCTACTAGTTTCATATCTACCATATCTGCTTGTTTCAGAATGATTAGGTGTGTTTCGAAAGTAAGTTGTTTTATTCCTCGTGACTGTGATTGACAACCCTTATGACTGAACTTGGAAATTAATGTTAGTCGATATGTACAACTCCTACGGAGGTATACGGTATGCAGGCCTAGTCTCATTTCCGAGCTGTAAACTAGAGAATTGCGCTCTTGGAAGTGTCTACAGTCGTTGAAAGAGGGATTACCTCACTGACATTTTTGAAATGTTACATTGGCTTCTTCTGAAAGATCGCATTCATTTCAAAATCTCTTGTTCATAAATGTCATAATCATGCTCCTATTCATTTACCAATTTATGTTCGGTATTTCGCCCACCCTGTACGTTTTACTCTTTGTTCCAAGGACAAAGACCAAACCGAAGAAATTTTTGAAATCACTGCCCGTCTCCCTTTGAAGGATTGTGAGCCAAAGGTTGTCTTATTTCAACAGTAACTTTTTTTTTCTTTTTTTTTATTCCTTGCCGAAGGCATGCAAGGAATCTATGCTGTGGTGATTGTGTGTGTTCGTGCATGCGTGTGTGTGTGTGTGTGACGCCCTGGCTTGTAAACACGATATCTCAAGAAGGGAAAGATGCTCGAACTTCAAAGTTGGTAAGTTGGTAGTCCATTGTGACCAGACGATCCCTATTGTTTGTCATGGAGGGCAAGGGTCATTTGAGGACACCAGAGCACGAAATATGAAAACCTATTAAGGGAGATATATCAGCAATGGAATGTTGTTGGAACTTCAATCTCATATCACTGGTAGCACTTGATGAGTAGATGATGTCTGGCGTCTTGTATGGGATCAAAGGTCAAGTGAGATCGAGAGAGGACTTAGTTTGAAAACCTTGTATAGACGATATCTCAAGAAGGGAAAGGTGCTTGAATTTAAAAGTCGGTGTGTTGAAAGTCCATTGTGAGTAGACGATCCCTATCGTTTTTCATGGTGGTCAAAGGTCATCTGAGGTCACCATCGCTTAAAGTATGAAAACCTATTAAGGAAAATATCCCAGTCATAGAATGTTGCTGGAACTTCAAAGTGCTATCGTTGGTAGCACTTGATAAGTCGATGATGTATTTCATTTTTATGGAGGTCAAAGGTCATGTGAGGTCAATAGAAGACGTAGTTTGAAAACCATGTAAACACAGTATCTCAAGGAGGGAAAGGTGCTTGAACTGGAACGGTGTTTCGGTGGTAATCCACTGCAGGTAGATGACGTATATCATTTTTCATGGAGGTTAAAGGTCACCCGAGGTCACCAGTGGTTAAAGTATGAAAACATGATCTCTCAACAACTGAATGTAACCAGCACTTCAGACTGTCAAAATTGGTAGCAGTTGATGAGTAGATGATCTCTGTTATTTGAATTGCCTATGGGAGACTGAGAAAAGCTTGTTTTCATATTTAGTCAAATGATAAAATCACAGAGATAATGATATTACAGATGTGTATTTATAGCGAAAGCTGACAGCTGTGGAGCTACATGTTCAACAATTGTGTAATATTTGGGGAAGTCAAGTGTCACATTTTGTCATTACTGAAATGTAATACGATGGATCGTTGACATCTGCTCCCCTCCCTTGCTCATTACCAAGAAGTAGATGTTTAATGGCAGATAAATGTTGCTAAATCGAGTTTGGTGTCATTTTATAAGCTGTTAAAAGCCCAGTTTTTTGTAATCCTCTCAAATCAATCATTTAATATCACTTCACATAGCTTTTTAGACTTATCAGCTACTTATTTGCCAGCAACTCCCTCTTAAGATTAGCAAAGTACATTGTTTTAGTTACCTCTTCTCTAGGGAACTACCCTAAAGCAGGTAAATATTTTTTGGTTCCCTTTTTCAGACTTTTAGCCTCACTTTGGTGTCATGAACTTTCCGTCAACTTTACTACCTTGGTTTAGTAACAGATATCATTAGCACAATTTTCATATGTGGCTTTCATTTGTAGTTTCCATTCTTGTGTTCCGTTTTTCGCTTTGCTTTGGTGGCTTTCCTTCTCCCGTGGTCGCTTTAATTTAAATGCTAGTACACATGTGTTTGGTGAAAAGGAGATATTGGCAAGGAATCACAAAGTGTTGTATCTGAAGCTTTTTTAAGATCAATAAAGACTGCTAGTTAATTTCTCCAGTTAGTTTTGCTTATTGCCGTAGATGTGCAACGACCTGGCTTGAAACAAGTATGATAGGTAAGCTTTCACGTTTTTGTTTACTCTTTCCCAGCATCTCATCTGGGCGTGTCTTTAATCGTATTCAATCTATTCTATTACTTTGTTAGCGTATCCAATATTTGTCTTGAAGAACCTCACCACAGCCCCCCCCCCCTCCCCCCCCCCCCCCACACACACACACACACACACAACAAATGCTTACCACGCATCGATCTATACAGCGTATGAAACAGAATTTTACAAATAATAGTCTCTATATATCAGAAAACTCTGTACGTGACCTTCGACTGTAAGGTATTTTTCTTTTTCCAGGTTAGATGTTGATCATGCCTTAAAGAGAGAATCGGTGTTTGTATGCTATAAACAATATTTTTTTCTACCTTTGTCTTCTGCCTATCAAAGCCTTCATTTAA
Organism: Stichopus chloronotus; assembly: GCA_021234535.1. Lineage (NCBI taxonomy): Eukaryota > Metazoa > Echinodermata > Holothuroidea > Aspidochirotida > Stichopodidae > Stichopus > Stichopus chloronotus. The sequence continues at coordinate 1,607,921 of CM037832.1, forward strand.
AACTTCGTTAAGAAGGCACAGTTTGGGGTTTGCCGAGAAGTGGTTCAGGAAGGCCACAGACTTGTTCGTATAATTTGAAAGTTTGTGTCTGAGCAAGCTCAGACCCTATCCCTGGTGTAGGCTTGTTTAAGTGGCCTCTTGCTACATTGAAATGATATATTCACTGAAATGCTAGCATCAAGAAATGTCCGACAAATAATAATGACATGAACATGATAGTCAAACACTTGGGGGGACTGAACACGTAGCGATCAAATCTATAGTCAAGGAGGGGGGAGGCGCTCCGCCCCTTAACATTTTCCTCCGCTTTAGTATTTGAGGGGTGAAAGGATAACATTATGTCACATGCATCAGTGGCGTCTGTCTATTTATATTTCCCCCCCCCCCCCGAATGTGACCTGGTTACGGGTCTGGCGACTCCGTGTTAGCTTTATTAACGCTCACTTTTTATACCTTCCACCCCCCCCCCCCCCTTCAATTTCTTGTTACATATGTCTCTCAACACGCATCCCATTCCCAGCTGTGGGTCGTAAATAAACTTTTGAAAGAAATGGCTGAATTACAGTACCGCACACACTTGTGCCAAGAAATCACACTTTGTAACAACTGTTACCAAAGTGATAACACCAATGTTCCGTGTAGCTGCTTAACAGTTGTATGTGTCGGATACCCGACCGACGACATCGGGACCTGTTTCTGAAATTTGCTACCTGGACCCACAGTTTTCACTAACGTACACTGTGCGTAATGTGACGAAATCGAAAGAAAGCGACCTGATGATCATGCCTATATACGTATACGATACGTTCATATGGTGTTATATTACGTGCGACGCAAATGAGACTTCACTGGTTGCCTACAGCTAACGTGCAAAACAAAGCGACCAATTGAAAAGTAACTATACTAAAAAACAGGCAATACAAGATTCGAATACCTAATGGGCCTAGGTAGCGACAGCCTACGGCTTGTCTTCTCTCACGTAAAGGGATAGGTCTACATATGGCCTGGAGTATGCTTTCCAAAAAGCTTAAAAATGTTAATTTGGAAAACTGTTTAACTTCAAACCGTATTTACCGTACAGAGAACAATTTGAAAATATTTTTACCGATTGGTCATTTCAACTTTTGTTTTTTCGGTTGTAATTTAATTGTCTGATAAAGAGAATTCGATTTAACTGAGTGCATCTCAATACGGTCTGCACATTTAAAACCTAGCTGTTCATATAGATGACCTTGGACAATGATGTTCCGTTTGCCGCTTGGGAGGAGACCGTGATCCTGCTATACCTTATCATTCCATTGTCTGGAGGACTCTGAATTACCAGAACTTTATGTTGTGTTTTAAGAACCTCATGGAGCACGCAAGGTAATGTGGGGTGGAGGAGGGGAGAAGGGAGTCGATATTGAGAAGACCCGTCATAATTACTAGGTAAAGGTGTTGGATAGTACACATATATTCAGAGTCTGCACAATGGTTCGCAATGAACGAGGTCCGTGATCGAAACAATATGATATTTGAACGCTCTTGCGAAAACCCCCTCACGGTAAGCTATGACTCATCAATACCCCGGATTACGTAAGTCAGTTCTACTACCCGTGTCCGTTGGTTGTTGATCGACCGATTGCACTACCACGGCATTGTTAGCCTACACATTATTATCAGTACAACAGAATATAGGCCACTGACTCTAGCAGTGTCGGTAACAGACGAACTGCGTCATAGATAAACCTCCAATACTGAGAAGCCATATTGGCTATAGGCCTATAGGCCTGTGTAATGAAAAGGTGGGGAAGCATTGTGGGGTAAGAGAAACTCTAAACGTTATTGTTTTTTCTTCTTATTTTTGGAGTAACAACTCATATCGATAAAAGATCGTAACAAATGACGAGAATGTCCCACGAAAATGCGGGAATGTTACAAAAATACTGTAATGTCACAAAATGTCGCACCGAATGTCACACAAATACTGTAAATTAGACCAGATTTTTTCAATCAAATGTGATGAAGTAGATAACAGCGAAATCATGTATTTTATGTAGGTCTAATGTGTTAGGATCGCCGCACTGCCGAGTGTTTAAAGGATGCCCGTCCCTTGAAAACCGCCCTGTCTTGATAGCTCCAGTGCAAAAAGGGAAAAAATCTGAAGTTCACTTTCATGCCATTTTTTTTTTTCACGATTGAGGCTCTTTTGGGGGGAATTATCTCGGGTTTGAGGAATCTTTGGGAGTAAGTTTTTTATTCGGAAACTTATAGCCCTTTTCTTTCGATACTCTTCGAGGAATGTTGGCTCGTCACTGCAAATCTCGTGGAGTGCCATCGCGAGGAGACATAGTTGAAGAAGCTGAGTTATAGATCAGGAGGTTATCAGCTGGATTATAGCTTCCTCGTGGTTAGACATACTAACAGAGTGTTATGCTAATGTGTATATCACCACGCATTATTCAAACATAAAATGAACAAAATACACATAAAGGGCAAAAAAAAAAAGAGAAGAGAAGTTTGATTCAGTTCTGTTTATTGGTCTACAGAGTTATATAATCAAGAATCTGTAACAGGCCACATACGATGATTATGCGCGAAGCTCCGTCATGTTATAAAAGTACAATTTTTAATCTTCCCGACAGATTGATATGTAAAAAACAAATTATACATGTTGACAATCTCAGCAAACCTTACGTGCACAGTGAAAAGCTTCATTTCCTGGATTTTCCTTACAGTTATTGGTTTGTTAACTTCATCTTTCATTCGTCCGTTACTTCCATAGTTTCATTACGGTAACCCCTCCCCGCTTTGATTGAAGATCCCCCTTCAATTGTCAGTGAACCATTCCAATCAATAGTAAAATATCAGTGTGATTTGAGATGAACGGATCCAATCATTTACAAGGAATGTTCTCACCTAAGACATGCGTCATCAAAGAACAAAAATCGGAACAGGAGGAGGACAAAAGTCAAGAACATTTTGAAGCCATCATGAGCTCATTTGCACCTCATTAAATAATTTATGTGTTATAAGCTAAGTGACATGCTTCATTTACAATGATTTTGAGTGAGCATTTATCAGTGATTGTGTAATTGTTATACTTAAGTAGGGTAAGTGCAGTCTGCATAAAATAACTGTGTATTCAAGTTTCATTCCTTTGGGTAGGCATTCCAACGGCATGTGTCTTTCACCAGAGGTACCCAGTGGGTACCTCTATCGAAAGACACATGCCGTTCTACCCACAGTCCTATGCAGATCCATTGACATGCACGGGACCAGAAAAGGGTGGACGAGAGGCGTCGAACAACTTCTAAAAAGTCGCAAATAATTACCATAGAAGGAGCAAATAATGCACCATATTTGGGGATTCAGACATTTGTAAATTGCGCTAATTTGCCAAAGGATATACAACTTAACCTTTCTCTCAAAGTGCTCCCGAAAAAAAATCTGGACAGGTAAAGAATTCTTTCATTTCCAATTTAATTATTGCCGTCATTTTCGAAACATATACCTTAAGTAGTAAAAGCAAAAACAGAAGTACATGTGTGAAGATGTGGTGAGATTGCTTTAGGTGATTAAGTGCTGACAGCCTTGCGAATTCCACCTTCTCTCTCAGTAATGCAAACATAGCTATTGAGTGAAGTAATTCCACTCAGGTTTACCTCTACCCCCTCCCTTCCTCCGTTTCTCAATTAAGGGGCAGAAGCAGGACGTTTGGGGCAGGGGACTAGACTTAACCCGAGGATAATTTTCAACTGTCTGTAGGCTACTCTTCTGAAAGTTCAGACAACAGATGAAGCCAAGTAAGATGTTTTTACTACTTTTAAGACCATGGCACACTCTAAGTTGTTCGCATATAATTATTGACGGTACCATTTATCTTCGTGTATCTTGGGTTAAAACCCAGAGCATCTGGATGATTTTATTAGCGTAGCATCATGATACTCTTAAACTGTTACAATGTGTGGCAGGTTCATAGTACTGACTTTTTAGCCCTGCTCGATCTAAAAAATAAACGAAAGTCACATACCACCATTAGATCAGCTTCCTGATCAGATTATGTACATCAGACGGATTTGTTATTTCCTCGGGAAAAGTGCCTTAATTGAGCTACGGGGATCCCTTTTTCGTCATGCTTTCGTTTATCACTTTTTTTTTGCTTGGATGTTGGAGAGCACATGACGTAAAAATTAGGACGATTCAAGGATGTATACGTTGCTTTATCGAAGGTGTCGTAGTGACATTTCAGTCCAGGAGCCTTGTCAAGGGGGTGGGGGCACCTCTCAGGACTTCCACTCCTTTTGACTTTTGCAGTGTGTAAGTCAGTGGAAGGGTAAATCATTGGCGGTATGGGACGTGGACATAGACGAACAAATGCTTATACCAGCTCTGACGAAATGTTCCCCGTCGTGTAAATCTGCATAGGCTGTGTACAGAGTAGTCAATGGTCGGGTTTATTTCGTCTTACCACGGAGCTAAATAACAGCTCCCCAGTCTTACAAATGACGACTTATGGTAGGAAAGATTCATTAATTATTTTAGTTAAATATTTTAAGTTACGTGCTAACAAAAGAAACGAATGGCAAGCTTTCTCGTTTGGTGAACCTGAAAAAAAAAACTGCTCAGCTTCAAACGTGACCTAGGCTTAATATTGATTACCGTGAGTGGAAATAACCGTTTCAGTTGACTTGGTCAACATCCGTGCCATGTAGTCCTCCACACATGCAGATACACCCACACACACCACACACACAAGCTTCATCGCAAAAGACCAACTGGTTCCGTCACTGACCTGGAAGTCACTCAACTCAGTTTCAAACAGGTCGGTCACGTATGGTTGTGTGAAATTCCATTATCAGGGAGTTATGAATTATGTTTCCCCTATTTGACTCAAGAAACGACGCAACTTTTAATTTTTGTGTCATTTCTTGCTTGTGTCAGATGCTTTTATTACAAATAGGATTTCAGTACATTTTTTTTTCTCTTTTTGTTTATTTGTATGCACCTCTTGGTTTGAAACACCCTGTGTCTCGAGTAAACTTGTGGATTCCGTATCTGTGGGACTTGCCGTTTTGTCGAGATCACAATGACCCAAATATCTACCCGATGTTGGCCGATGACGTCATCATTCGTGAAGACCGTTCCCGTTTTTAAGGATGTTGAGATATCTTGAAACGGTGGCTTTGATGGCGGTAGGCTGATTCAGCGATGTAGCACGCGGAGGATCTTGTAGTCCAGGAGATGCAATATTCAACATCTTAAGACACAAAGACGTCCAGAGCTCTTTTTCTGTTCGAGAGGAAATAAAATACAAACAACCGAAATATTATCGCATGTCCTTCCATGCAGTGGTCTGCGTTCGAGATGGGCTGACACGTACCAACCTACGCGGCTGGTCGAGGGGGAATGACTACGTGAGCGGAGGTCACAACGACCACAACGACAATTTTAAAAAC